>PVIR01005996.1:0-68769 GCA_004026965.1 Petromus typicus
AAGGGGACAATGTTGAGATTGTAACAAAAAAGTAAGGAAACAAATTTTATATATATGGGGGGGTGGTAGGGTGGGTGGGGCTATGGGAAAAAATGAGAATTAAGTTGTGTCTTATACTGGTACAAATCCCCATTATGGAGTGCAATCATGATGTGTATATTTAATGTACCAATAAAGATAATTAAAAAAAAAAAAAGTAAATGAGAGCATCTCTTTATGGACCATTGCTTGTGCCGGTCACTGAAACACGTAAGCACAGTCCAAGTTCCTGCGCTCGCAGAGCTGAAGGCTGATGGTGGAAACATACCAGTAGTAATAATAACAAACACGTGACGAGATGCCAGACTCCACAAAGTGTTATAACAACGAATGGGAGGCACAGTTAGGGCACTTCGGACTGAGGCTGAAACTCAAGGATAAACATGGGTCAGCCCTGGGCCGGGGAGTTAGCTCAGTGGTTCCGGCACCTGTCTTGCAAGCGCAAGGACCCAGGTTCGATTCCCTGGTAACCACATAACAATACTGGGTGTGGAGACCCACACCCAGCAGCAACCAGTACCACATACCACAGTGCCGGGTGTGGTGGCTCACGCCTGTAGTCCCAGCACTCGGGAGGCAGAGGCAGGAGGATTGTGATGTGAGTTGGAGGCTGAGCTCAGGGCCAGCCTGAACCACAAAAGCGAGACCCTGTCTCAAAAAAACCTAAAAAAAAAAAAAATGGGTCAGCCCTAGGATTGCGTTAGCTCGGGTTCCTTCGAGAGTTGGGGGGTGACTGTGCTGGATTCAAGTGCCAGCATTTTATTAGGAAGATGTTCCCAGGAAGCCCAGGGGCAAAGTGAGATGGCGGTGAGAAAGAAGCCATGACAGCGCGCTGGGGAGCAGCCACCGCTCAGTCCTTCTGGAGTCTGGATAAAATACACAGCTCAGGCAGACGACAGAACCACTGAGCTACAGGGGGTTGGGGATTGCAGGGCAGGGGGCGAGTGGAGGGTGAGAATCAAGTTGTGTCATATTCTGGTACAAACTCTCAATGTTGAATGTGATTATGCTGTGTATTCATAATGTACCAATCAAGATATGAATTTAAAAGTTAAAACAAAAATACACAGCTCAGACACTGAGCTCCCAGCTGAAGGTGGCTCAAGGCACAGCCTGGGCATCTGTCCCCACACACCCAGTCTGCCATGAGGACAGCCAGGGGGGCTGCAGGCAGTGGAAACTGTCCTTGAGAAGGATGCAGAGCCTGGCAGCACATCAGAAGTGGGGGAGGAGGGCGAGGACGAGGAAGGAGAGTACAACCACCCCTTCTCGAGGGAGCTGCCAAGAGACGAGCTCTGAAGTGAGGTCTGTGTTCACATCATCTAGGTACAAATGCCAGCTGTGCCATGCCACGGCTGGGCGACGTGTGGCATTAGTGTGGCTGGTTTTCTCATCTGCACAACAGGACTAATAAAAGTGCTGACCTTGCTGTTCTGCTGTGCGGATTACATGAGGGGAGACCTCCAAGGTCCTCAGCCCAGGGCCCGACAGTTAGACGTGCTGAGTGAGTGACAGCCCTCCGCACCATCACCCAGGAGATAAGGTAGCAGGAATGCAGGAAACAAGAGGAGAAAAACAGGACCTGAAGCAGGGCATGTCCTGCAGGGGTTTGGCCACTGTGTCAGTCTGAATCTTCTTTCTGGTACACTGGGAGCCACAGGAGAATGTCAGGTCAGGAGAAACACCCTTTCTGCTCCATGTCCCAGTGTCAGGACTGAGGCCAGCACTGCAGGAAAGTGCTGTTCGGTACCAATGAGGCCAGCTCCAAAAGCTGAAGAAATGGAAGAGGTGTTGGTTTGAATCATTCAAAGCAACTGCAGACTTGGATGCAAAGATCTGCTCCCCTTTCCCTCTGCGAACATAATTCCTTAACCACACTGGCTCAGCTGGCACCTAAGTGAGTTTACAGTTTCCAAGTAGACACAACTACAGCGGCCCAAGCCCCCGGGGAGGCAGAAGGAAATAGGCTGGAGTGAGATGTGTGCTGTGCACGACCCCCGTGGGACTAACTGCGTGTGCGCTTATGAGTCCTGCCCTAGAGGGACAAGCACACATAGGGTTCTGAAGAGATGCACACTAGATATGACTCTGGGGGGAAAGTGCACACGCAAAGGCCCAGTTGTCCTTACCATAAAAGATAATGTATCCTTATCAAAGTCCTGGCTGAAGATGAGTACTCATCGCAGGATGGGGACAGTTTCCAGAGAAGGCTGTTAGAGAATAGTGTCAGTTCGCCATGTTTTTTTTCAGTTTTATTGAGATGTAGAAAACCCTGTACATAGATAGTTAGAGTGTACAATATAATACTTTAATGCATGGATATATTAGAAAGTTGGTATCACAGCTACATTAGCAAATCCATCACTTCATGGTGATTTTTTTTTTTTTTTTTTTTGGTATGGCAATCAAACTTGGGACCTTGCACTTGAAAGACAGGTGCCAGAACCACTGAGCTAAATCCCCACCCCACAGTCATTTCTGATGAGGCATAATATGCTCGTCCTGGTGCTACAGAACAGGCCCGTAGTCTCACCTTTGGGAGACTGACGCAGGAGGACTGCTTGAGCCCAGGAGTTTGAAATCAGCCTGGGTCAACACTGAAAGATCCCAAGTCAGTAAACTAACATAAAAGGTACTCTTAATAAGTTTCAGGTACGCAATACATTACCGTTAACGACAGTCTCCCTGCTGTATATGAAGTCTCCAAAACATTTTAATCTTATAATTTCAAGTTTGTACCCTCTGACCAACATTCCCCTTTTCCCCATCCCCAGGAAACCACTTTTTACTCCCCACTTCTATGAGCAGAACTATTTTTAGATGTCATGCGTTAAGTGATCACTTAGTATTTGTCTTTCTCCATCTGGCTTATTTCCATTATATCACGTCTTCCATGTCCATCCATGCTGTTTCAAATGGCAGAACTGGCTCTGAATGTGCATGAACTTGTGTGAAATAGGAAGTACATAAAATGAGTCAAGTGATATCCACCAGTAATACAAAGATCAGAATATCAAGAAGAAACAAACAATCCTAAATGTGGATGGACCTACAAACAAAGGTCCAAAATACATAAGGCAAAATCTAGCAGACATCAAAGAACAAAATGACAAATCTACAATCATAGCTGAAGACTGTCAGAAACTCTTTTCCTTATCACTGATGGAACAATGGGACCAAACAAACAGAAAAGAAATAAAGAAAGAGAAAAGAAATAAAGTAAAGCATCTTTGAACAACACCATGTTAAATTAACTGCCACATGGAATACTAGAACCAACTAAAGCAGAATAGATTTGCAGGTGTCCATGGAACACCACTAAAATAAGTTACATTCTGAGCAAGAAGAAAAATCTCAGTGAATGTCAGAAGACAAATTTCATACAGTGCTTTATATGAAGAATTTATAACACTGAGAAAACTATATGAAGCTTAAATACTTGTGAACAACCCTCTTCTAAGTACCCCATAGATCAAAGTTAGCACCACAAGGAAGTAAGAAAATACTTTGATATGAGTAATAAAAACACAGTATGTTAAATTTGTGCAGCACAGCCACTGCAAGACTTACAATAAAAGGAAGAAAGGATTTTTCTTTTTTTTTTTTGAGACAAGGTCTCACTTTGTAGTTCAGATAGGCCTCAAACTCACTTTGTAGCCCAGGCCAGCCTCAAACTCACAGCAATCCTCCTGCCTCTGCCCCCCAAGGGCTAGGATTATAGGCATGAGCCACCACACCTGGCATTGTGGTATGTATTTACCAGGGATTGAACTCGGGACTTTGTACTTGCCAGGCAGATGCCAGAACCACTGAGCTAAATCTCTGGCCCAAGGAAGAAAGATTTTTCAATTACTGGTAAACTAAATGGTCAACATGACTAAACAGGGGAGGAGTCACATTGGGGATACTCAGAGAAAATCAGCAAAAACATAGGTAACTGAAAGAAAGGGAGACTCATACATCCTTATGCCCAAATCAATCTGAAAAAAAGAAATCTGTAGATCAGAGAAAACACAGTTTCTAAAAAGGCTAAGCAGTCCATGGGCTGCCCAGAGGACCTCAGCCTGTGAACAGAACAGGAGCGCCCATTCTGGGAAGCTCCCCCAAAGCTGACTGATCCAGTATCTTAGCACAATCAAGCTACACAGGACAGACTCGGGGTGTAAGGCCCCTCATTTCATTTACACTTCTCCGAACAGAGGACACTGTAGTCTCGCGCTATATTTTGCTGGCACACACAGAGGCAAGTGACCAGGAAGCTGCTCCTTCCCTGATGGCCCACCAGTTTGTCCTCAGACTATAAAAGGATTAAAAATAACCTCTGCGTCAGTTGGGAACCATAAATATTGGACCCACAAGCCTAACTCAAATGTGAGAGAGCAGCACAGAACCTCCAGGGCTCACCAAAACATGCAATTATGTAATTACAAAAAGGTACAAATGCATATATCTTTTTCCTTATATATATATATATATATATATATATATATATATGCACATAACTGCATTGCAGTTATATATATGCAGTTATATATATATGCACATATGCATATATATATATATATATGCACATAACTGCATTGCCAGATAATATATGGAAATACAATGGACTTGCTAACAAGACAAAGTAGAAGCAAAGCTATACCTCTGACTAAGCAAGTGACCCCAGACAGTCACTAAATACACAGAACCCTAACAAACTCTACAGATAAATACCTACTCTCGTCTTTCTCTCTGCTTCTTTAAAAGACATAAAGTTAGGAGCCAGGGATTTAGCTCAGTGGTTCTAGCATCTGCCTGGCAAGCACAAGATCCCAAGTTCGATCTCAATAAGCACATACAACAATGCCAGGCATGGTGACTCAGGCCTGTAATCCCAGAGGCAGGAGGAATGCTGTGAGATGGAGGCTTGCCTGGGCTATATAATGAGTTCAGGGCTAGCCTGAACTACAAAGCAAGACCCTGTCTCAAAAAGAACGACATGAAGTTATATAAATAGTAACTGTATATTATCTCGTTTGTAATATATAAAGATATGATCTGCTAACACCAATAGCATCAAATAGAGAAGAAAGAAGAAAGGTATATAGGAGGCCAGGGATTTAGCTCAGTGGATCCGGCACCTGTCTTGCAAGTGCAAGGACCTGGTTTCGATCCCCGGTAACCACATACAATACTGGGTGTGGAGATTCACACCCAGCAGCAACCAGTACCACATACCACGGTGCCGGGCGTGGTGGCTCACACCTGTAATGCCAGCACTTGGGAGGCAGAGGCAGGAGGATTGCTGTGATGTGAGTTGGAGGCTGAGCTCAAGGCCAGCCTGAACTACAAAGCGAGACTCTGTCTCAAAAAAAAAAAAAAAAAAAAAAAAAAAAAAAAAAAAAAAAAAACACCTAAAAAAAGAAAGGTATGTAGGAATAATGTGATTTATGAAACTTTATCCTAGATATAATGTGTGAAGCACAAGAAATAAGAGAAAAGAGATAAATTTGCTATGTCAAAATTTAAAGATTGCTGTAAACAATACCACCAAGACTATAAAAATATAACCCATGGAGTAGGATAAAATATTTGCAAATCTTGTGGCTGTGATAAAGGACTTGTATCTACACTATGAAAACATTTTTAAAGCTCAACAATAAAAAAGCCCAATTTAAAATGAGCAAAGAATTTACATAAAAATTCTCCAAAGCAAAAATTTCCAACATGTACCTGAAAAAAGATTTTCAACATTAGCCATTAGGAAATCAAAACCATAATCAGAAACCATTTTATACTTACTAGTGAAATGATAATCGAAAGGAATTATTATATCACAAGTGCTATTAAGAATGTAGAACTATTGGATTCCTCACACACTGCTGGTAGGAATAGAAAATGAGGCAGTTGTTACAGCAAACAGCAAGTTTCTCAAACTTAAAACACAGAGTTACAATATGATTCATTACTTTGTTCCTCAATGTATACCCAAAAGAAATGAAAATATTCGCACAAAAACACGTACACAGATACGTACAGAAACAGTATTCATCACAGTCAAAGCTGGAAAGAACCCAAATGTCCATTTCTTAATAGATAGGTAAAATGTGGCACATATCCACACGACAGAATGCTACTGATCAGTAAAAATAAATGAGCTTGCGATGCATGCTACATTATAAATGAACATCGACTCAATGCTAAATGAAATGAGATAGTTTCCTACCTCATACTGTATTATTCTCTTGTATCAATTGTTCAGAATAGGCAGATCTATAGATTTAAAAGTTCCTAAGTTCTTGCTTAGGGGTAAGGAGTGAGAGCTAATGGATTTAGGCTTTGATTTTCAGAGAATTAAGGTTTTATATTTTGGAAGTTTCTTTCTGTTCTAAAATAAGATTGTGCAACTCCTGTGAAAATACTATACGGCACATGCTATCAATATATGATATATGTTATTCTCAGTGGATGGCCATGTGAATGGTATTTCAATAAAGCTATTAAAGGAGATGTCTTTATGTGCCAGTTTTTGCACTAAAAATTACAAATAGATTGCTGAGAAGAATTAAAGAATAAATACAGGAATATACTATGTTTATGGATTTGAACACTGAACTGTGACATCAATTCTCCCTCACAGAGAAGGCTCTTGATTCTGATACTCATTCTCCTCCCAGTAAGCTTTCCTACAGAATCAGTAAACTGATTCTAAATCTCTAGGAAAAAATAAAGGATCTAAAATTGTCAAAAACAGTTGAGAAAAAAATAAGAGAGATGAAGGGCTTAAGCCGGCTGGTATATTACGTGGCCACAATAATCAGTACAGTATGGTCAGGCACAGGGAGAGGAACACAGATTAATGGGAAGTATATGAAGGAGAAAAGAGATCTACACTTGTACATTCTGTCAGCTTGTTCAAAACCATTACACATCTTCATGATGAAAACATTTTCAACAGATACTGCTGAAAGCTGAGCACTGATACAGAAAACTATGAGTGCAAAACCATACTTTATGAATAAAAATTAATTTTAGAAAAGCCTGAGTGTAAACCATGAGATTATAAAGTTTTGTTAAACTACAAAAAAAAGAAAATGGTACATGAGATTTAATCACAACCCAAAAGGACTACTCCTAGAAGACACAGTTAAGGAAGTAAAAAATTAAATCTGTCACTACCATCGCAGAGGGAAACATTCACACAACATCTATCTGATAAAATCCTTATCATATAATGGGGGAAACTCTAGTAATCAACTACAAAAAAGTAAAAGACTTTATGAGAAAAAGGACTTACACAGACAGGATACAAGTAAAAAGATATGTGAACAGCTAATATACTAAAGTATACAGCACAGATCACTGGGGAAACATAAACTAAAACCCAATGAGATACCACTGGACATCTTCCAAGAAGATTGAAACTGAACAGTGATAGCACCAAATATAATGGAGATACGATGAACCTGGAACATTCATATTTTGCCACAAACTGATAATAAGTATTTTGTAAGAAAGTCTGGCAGTTTCTTCTTATTTTAGACAAGATAACTTTTAACCCAGCAATGCCACTCTTGGGTTTTTAGTCAATGTAAAACAGTAACATGTATTCTCTGACACAAATACACAGAAGTGTACAACTGAACAAAACTGGGAAAAACAGATGTTTCATCAAGAAAGAATGGACAGACAACTTGTGTAGTTTCATTTTTTTATGACTTACTTTTTAACAATAAAAAGGAACAGGTTTTTGATATATAGATTAAGCAAAGTCTCCTGGACTCAAAAGAGCCTACACTGTATGATTAACTTCTATGAAGTTTAGGTTACATTTATGTGAAGTTTAGATTAGGCAAAGCTAATTTAAAATTAAGAGGGAAAGGAAAAGGAGACACAAAGCACGGCTGCCTCCCTCAAGGAGGTGAAGACGGACTCAAAGTGAACGAAAAGGAACGTTCTGAAGTGACGGAAATGCTTTACATTGTGATGGGAAGTGGCTCTCACTGGGCATCCATCTCTTGGGACAGAGTGGCTGTGATGTGATATATATGTCAATGAATGGTGATGGGAAGTGTGTAGAAGAAAAGCAGGGAAAAAGAAGAGCAGAATGCTGTACCCGGGGATTGGATTTACTAAGAATCCTTTTGTTTCATGTGTTTTAAATGTTTATAATGAAGAGTTGGAGAGTGGAAAGGAAGTTAGGAAAGAAGGAAATGGGGATGGAAGGAAGGAGGAAGGGAAGAAAAGAAGGAGGCAGGTGAGCATTGGGCTGTAATTAGAATCTGACCTCAGTGTTTTTTCATAGAAATCAAATGGTGAACCAGTCCTTTGAGGAACAGTATTAATGAAATGAATTCATTAAACAGTATTTATTTCCAAAAGTGTTCTGTTTATTCAGACCTGAAACTTGGAGACTGGATGAATTTAACACATAGTGATCCATTTCTTCCACATACTGACGAAGTGCCCTAGAGCAGGGTTTCTGCAGCCCGAACCCTGCTGGAATTCGGAACTGTGCGCCTGTGCTGCGGGGCTGTCCTGTGCGCTCACTGAAGGATGCTCGACAGCACTCCTGGCTCCTGCGTACTTGATACCAGTAGATCACCCCTTACACACACGCACACACACCCAAACGAACACGTTTGTGAGAACCTAGCACACCTCCAGACATTACCAAATGTCCCCTAGGCCCAAAACGCCCCAGTTAAAAGTCACTGCCCTAGAACATGCATGTTCAACCGGCATGATGTCACCCCATGGGCTCTGAGGGAGATAAATAAATTGTAGCTATTACAATTACATGGGGAAAAAACTGTCACTAGGAAAAAAAAAAGAGAAGGGGTTCTTGCCAAATTTGCTGACACCTCTTTACACAACTCTGTACCTGGGAGCTTTTATTTTTGAGTGCATTAACAGTTTACAGAACAAATTTGTGGTATAAAAATATCATCGTGGGAATGAAGGGGAAAAAAGTCTACAAGGCTCCATGCAGAGGAGGGCTGATAATGAAAACTGGGATGCAAAAGAACCCTGCCCCACAAATACACCCAGCCCTGCTTTAAGGACTCATCCCCCTAGGAGCTTGGCATCCCCCCAGCAAGCGCTCCAACAAGCAGGGAATACGCACTTCTGTAAAAAGGTGTGGCAAAATAAGTACAATCGATTCCCAGAATCTCTGTACTTGTCTCGGAAGCTGGAGATATAGAATAACAATTCTGGGGAATAAAATCCTGTGAAAGGCTTTCGTCAAGTTCACTGATGTCCTGCAACATGATGGTGAACCTGGAAGCTTTTCTTTTCAGTTACAGAAGTATCCACAGAGGTGAGCTCACCTCAGGCAAATGCCTGCCCATATGTCCTGGCTGAATCCGTGATCTGTGTAGCCTGTGACATCTTATACAATGCTTCAGAGAGGAAAGAAGAAGAGAACAGTTTCCAAGCACCCCACCCACCAGCAAAACCCCTGGCCAGCTATTTCATTTTATAAAATGATACCAGACAAATGAGTCTGGTAATTTCCTCTAATTTCCGGTTTGCTTTCTTTATGTCAAAGCCTTTCCAGCCACTCTGAGAAGCAGATGGTTTCTAATATTGAATATTCATGCTCCATGAAGTTAAACCTGACACAGATGATATCTTGTCATAATTTCCCAGTTCTTACTCACAGCCTATTCAGATTCATTCAGTGGAAACAAAGTCACAAATACTCTGCCTACAGAGACCCACAGCATGTATGCTCCACCCTCGAGGACTCTGCCGTGAAAACCAAGGGTGAGGCTGCAACATAAGGGCAACTGGTTCTTCAGCAACAAACAGACATCGGAGCCTTAGAATGGTTTATATGACTTTCATGTGACAGAGGAAGGAAGGAGCAATGGTGTGACAGCCCACTCTCTACGACAATTTGGCTAAGCCATGGTGGCCAGATGTTTTGTGGAAGACCAATCTAGATGCCGTGAAGGTATTTTTAGAGCTGAGGAACATTTACAGTCAGTTGACTTTGGGCAAGCAAACCACCCTCCACAATGTGAGTGGGCCCCACCCAGGCAGCGGAAGGCCATGGAGAGTACAGACTGAGATGTCTCCTCCGAGAGACCACTGCGCTGAAACTACGTGAATCCCCGCCTGTAAGCCTGCCCTGAGATTTCAGGCTCAAGACTGACTTGCCAGCCCTCACATCACAATGAGCCAATTGCTTAAAATGAATCTGATTGACGGATGTGCAGATATAGAGAAAGAGATACACCCTCTATTGGTTCTGGAGAACCCTGATTTATATAAACAGGAATTGAGACTCCATCTGGCAGCATCTGAACTCCACACTACTAAGTAAGATGGAAAGCAGGTGGCGGGGCAGCTACTGCCTTGCAGAACAGAAGGCAGATGGGCCTTTATGCCTATAGAGGGCAGTGGTGAGGAGCAGACCTTCACCCAGAAGGGCCCTACAAAGCTTTGGGGCCAGAGGAATCGGGTATGTAGAAAACAGGGGTGAGATTTGAGGTTAGAAATGGAGAAGCAAAAAGTCTCTATAAAGAGAAGTTGGACTCTCCAGGTGCCCAATCTACCCAGCAAAGCTTGGAAGCTACCCCTCCCCAATTTACATGTTTAACCATCTGTGGCTTTGAGCTTTGGAAACAAGCAAGAAGTGTGACTGTACAACCAGACCGAGCTCGGGAAGATTAAGTGACACATGTGGTCATGCTTCAGAGGTTCTAACACTTCAGTCTTATATACAGGGACAGGAGGCCAGGAACCTCTGCTGGGGTTCACAGAGCCTCCAGGTGAAGGCCACAGCTAACACTCAGGGCAACCAATGACCCACGTTCATTCCCAACCACCCCTCAGCAAAGCCCAACTCATAAAGCCCACCCAGTCAGATGTAGAGTCAACTTTCAGTAAGGACACTGAGCTCAGATACTGGAGGACAGCAGGTATTTTAAATAAGCTAGGTACAAAAACAACTAAAGAGAACCAGGGAGCAGGTGAAACCTGCTTTTTCACAAACAAAAAGAGCAAGATAATATGATAACCTGGAGTGAAAGACAGTGATCTTGGAAATTAAAAATATCAAGCCCATAGTGATACTTCTGTCCCTAAGAGGTGAACAAACAGAACAAAGAGATGATAGGAAAGAGAGGAAAATAAAAGATAAGCTCAATCCAGAAGATGCAAAGTTTCTAGAGAAAGGACAGGGAAAATAGAGGGGAAGTATCAGAGTTCCAGATTAAAAGTGACTCCCTCCTACCTGCTATGTCTTTGTTGCCTAACATTACCTTTGCTATTCTGGGTCTCTTCTGGTTCCAAATTAATTTGGGGATTATTTTCTCTGGTTCTGTGAAATATGCTGTTGGGATTTCAGCTGGGTTTGCACTGAATTTATACAGTAGTTTTGGGAATATGGCTATTTTGACAATATTGGTTCTTCCTACCCAGGAACAAGGGATGTATTTCTATTTTATGATGTCCTCTTCAATCTCTTTTTTCAGAGTGCTGTAGTTTTCAAAGTAAAGGTCTTTTACTTTCTTCGTTAGACTGGAAGGCGATAGCACAATCCCAACTTAAAACTATACTACAAAGCCACTATGATAAAAAGAGCATGGTACTGGCAAAGAACAGACCTACGGATCAATGGAACAGACTAGAAGATGCAGAAACAACTCCAGACATACTAAACCACCTCATCTTTGACAAAGGAGCCAAACAAACTCACCTGGAGGAAAAATAGCCTCTTTAATAGATAGTGCTAGAAAAACTGGATTTTAACCTACCAAAGGTTAGAACTACACCTATATCTTTCACCATGTACTGAATTAAAATAAAAATGGATTAAAGACCTAATTATTAAAAAAAAAAGAAACACTAGGGGCTGGGGATATAGCTCAGTGGTTCCAGCGCCTGTCTTGCAAGTGCAAGGACCCGAGTTCGATCCCCAGTAACCACATAACAATACTGGGTGTGGAGACTCACCCCAGCAGCAGCCAGTACCACATACTACAGTGCCGAGCGTGGTGGCTCACGCCTGTAATGCCAGCACTTGGGAGGCAGAGGCAGGAGGATTGCTGTGATGTAAGTTTGAGGCTGAGCTCAGGGTCAGCCTGAACCACAAAGCGAGACCCTGTCTCAAAAAAAAAAAAGAAACACTAAATCTGCTGGAAGATAGTTGGTTAGGTAGAACCTTTGGAAACACTGGCATAGGGAAAGATTGTAACAAAACTACAGCAGCACAGGAACTAGCAGAATCAACAACTGAGGTCTCACCTTAATAAAAAGTTTCTGTGCAGCAAGACAAACTATCAACAGAGCAAAAAGACAACCTACAGTGTCATAAAAAAAAACTTTACCAGCTGTTCCTCAGACAAAAGACTACTATCTAGAATACATAAAGAACTTAAAATCAGACCCTCCAAATCTAAAGACCCAATTGACAAATAGGCATCAAATGAAGAAGTAGAAGCAGAAAATAAGCATATGAAAAAATGCTCAACATCTCTGGTCGTTCAAGAGATGCAAATGAAAACAACAATGAGATTCCACCTCACCCCAGAAAGAATGACTGCTCTTGCAAAATCAACCAATAACAAATGTTGACAGGACTATGAGGAGAAAAGAATTTTTCTGCACTGTTGGTAGGAATGTAGATTGATGCGATCACGGTAGAAATAAGTGTGGAGATTCCTGAAAAAACTAGGAACATAGGTCTCATTTCACCCTGGTATTTCCCTGCTGCGTATACTCCAGAAAGGATTAAAAACATATCACAGTGACATATGTGCACCCATGCTCACAGTAGCACAGTCTATAATAGCTAAATCTTGGAAACAGCCAAAATGCCCACTTACTGTTAAGTGGATGAAGAGAATGTAGGTTTTTAGAAAATATAAAATGGAGTACTGCACAGCCATAATGAAAGAGAAATTTGAGAAATTTATAGTTAAATGGATCCACCTTAGGGCCATACTCTTACATGAAATAAACAGGACACACATGTATAAATACCATGTCATCTCTCTAGTATAAATGAAAGTATAAATGAAGTCCAAAATGTGTAATGGGCATCGTGAAATAGAAAGAAAATATTCAAGCCAGAGAGAACTGGGCAGGAGTGTAGGGGAAGGCAAAATAAGGAAAGAAAAAATTTGAAGATGAAAAAGAAAATATAGAAACAAAGCTCATGTATATACGGGATGGTGTGGGTTGGAAGGAAACAGGGGAATGTGAAAAAGCAGGAATTGAGATATGTCACAGACAGGTGCGAATTCTCACTGATGAGTGAGATCATAATGTACCTATCATAATGTGCCTAAAATGTACCAATGTACAACCAAATAACCAGAACAAGAAATATAAAGAAAGAAGCCCAGGAAGCTACATCTTTGTAAAACTTCTGGTGGCCGACAGGTCTCAAATTAAGAAAGTGGGATGGGCTAGGGATTTAGCTCAGTGGTTTCAGTGCCTGTCTTGCAATTCCCCGGTAACCACATACAATACTGGGCGTGGAGACTCATGCTCAGCAGCAATCAGTACCACATACCACAGTGCCAGGTGTGGTGGCTCACGCCTGTAATCCCAGCACTTGGGAGGCAGAGGCTGGAGGATTGCTGTGATGTGTGTTTGAGGCTGAGCTCAGGGACATACTGAACTACAAAGTGATATACTGTCTCAAAAAAAAAGAAAAAAAGAAAGAAGAAAGTGAGAAACAAAACAAAGGAAAGCAACACCCATAGACCTCTCGGAGGTGCGCTGTGAACTGGAGTCACACAAGAAAATGGTTCTCAACCTGGAATTCTACATGTGGCAGAGAACAGAACAGAAGCACTTCAAATACAAAGGCCTCAAAACATATAACTCCTATGAGGTCTTTGGTTCATCTATGGGGGAAAGTCCTTTTCAGCACTGGCAGCTGCCCCTGTGCCCTAAGGGGCATCCTCAGCTCCTGGCCCCAGAACATAGTATTCTAGTGCGTGGTATTTGCTCTCAGCCTCAAAAAAAGATGTGAGGCTCGACAGTGCACTGTTCCCTTCCCACAGGGCCAGACCAGGACCCACTAATTAGGAAGGACTCCAGAAGCATGCACTCAGTGTCCCTCAGCCAGACATACTTCTTAGTGCCTCTCTGCCACTCACTTCGTAAGTCCCACCAGCACCAGCTGCCCTCTTTTCTGATGGTAGTGTTTTTACTGACTTTCATCTGTTTATGACAGGGCAGTGCCTGGCTTGAGGACAGCTGCCATATCCAATTAGAAAACTGTCGAGAAAACTCTTTTCTGCTGTAATGGAGTTGTTTAAATATGAAGCAACTCCATGCCCAGGGTAGTACAATGGTATGATTTGGGTGATGCTTTTTAATTCTGCTCATTTGCAGTATGGCAGGTGGCAGGGTTTCTCTGTCAAGGCCCAGATAAAAAATTATTCCCAGTTTTGTGGGCCATGTGTCTCCCTTGCAACTACTCATCTCTGCCACTGTAAAGTGAAAACGACCATAGACGATATGTAAATCAACAGGCATCTCTGCATTCCTGTAAAACTTAATTTACAGAAACCTGCAGCCCTGGGTGTGGTCCTTGTGTTGTCTGTCATGTGATGACACCCAAACAGCCTATGGCTCTCTTCACTTCCAACACTTGTACAGGACAAGCTTTTCCCAATAGTTAATTAATTTATTTTCTTCAACTTTTCTTTCTTAAATCTATATTCTTCCTGGAAGCTGAATCAATACATAGTCAGATGCTGAGATTACACTCTGAGAGACAATGCTCTTTGCAGATTGGCCCTGCATTCAGGCCAGGGGAAGATATACAGCTTATCTCTTCCTTAATTTCCAGGCTTCTCCATGTTCTGAAGGAAACCACTTGCTCTTTGACACTGGCTTGAAAGGCCTTTCCAAGAGGTTTTCCACTGGCTTGCAGAGTAAGTTCTGACAGTGCTGCTGTACGTTCATTCTATTTGCAGAGAACTGAACTCACATATACTCCAGGCTAGAGCTGTTTGGCTGCTTGTGATAAAATAAGGATAAGATTCTTTGTTTCCAAAAGAAATCAATGTTTGTTCCCAAAGTTCCAAGAAAACCAAGTGTTCTACAGGATAGTATGGAGACACGGACGATGTTCTGGGATCCAATTATCTGTGACCACAGGAACAAAACACGCATCTCCCTAACCTTGGAGCACAAAACACCCTTCCAGCCACTCAAGTACAGCCTGGAAAATGGATTGTTTTTAAGGAAAGTGGAGCATTTGTACCAACGTGAGTGTCCACCCACGTCACCTCCTCAGCGAAGCAGTAAGTTATACACCCATAGGCCTCCTTGTAATCTACAATCATCTCCAAAACACAGAATCAACAGTTTTCTAATTGGATATGGCAGCTCTCCTCAAGCCAGGCACTGCCCTGTCATAAACAGATGAAAGTCAGTAAAAACACTACCATCAATGCCTAGAGGCTGGGTAGGATTCTGTATCCGCCAACAAGTAAAAGTCCATAATGTTTGAAATAGCATCTGAAGCAAAAGGTAGTAATCCCTCTGCCAAAAGGGATGTGCAGCACAGATCAGCGTCAGCCACACGACCTCTGGATAGGCCCTGGGAGAAAGGGGTTGTGCGGAGTGGAAGTGGGTACTGGGCATCTACACCAAACATTCCGTGAGGCTGGGCACTCATCAGATCTAGCCATCTCTCAGCATGAGGTAGTCACAGGAGAGCTATTTCTTGCCCAAGTTTGAATTCCACAGCAAACACGAAAAGGACAGTCCTCAGCTAACCATGTAGAAAGGCAGAATTTGGGTTTGTTGTCATAGAAAAGGGCTTCAGGTTCTTACTGCTTTCAATTTTTGAAACCTCTTCAAACTCAGCCTCAAGTATTTAGCAGGGCAGAATGCACCCTACAGAAGAACTCTAGACAATAACAAAAGCAGTGGACTTGAGTGGGCCTGACAGATCCACGCTGGGAGCAGATAGGAGCTGAACTTACACGACGGGTCCAGGTCCCTAGAGCAGGGGCAGTTTGGGAATCCTTGAACACAGACACAGTAAGTCAATACAGCCCCACCTGGTGCAGTACCTACCCTCCCTTCACAATATACACTCCAACTCTGATTTCATAGAGAAAAACAATGTATTTGGAAGGAATCAGTTCCAGGTGAATGTTGGCCCCAGTGACAGGAAGACACCAGAGGAAACCTGCGTCCACACCTTCACACCTTGCCTTAGCCCTTGCCATGGAAGGGGCTCAGTGAATATTTTAAAGCAGATATACATAGAGACACGTCTTTCCTTCATCTATTTCATGATTCCGATGTCAAATCCTTCCCATTTCTTATTGAGAATTCAACCTGGATCTTTGTACTTTTTCCTAGGGCTGCTGCTGAAAAAGAATTCCCACTAAGTAGGTGGTTTAAACTGACAGGAATCATTTGTTCACAGTTCTGGAAACCAGTGATGGAAAAGCAGGGTGTCAGCCAAGCTCTGTTCCCTCTCAGCACTCTGGGAAGTAGTGTCCCTTGCTCTCCCTGTTCAGAGGCACGAAGTCCCTGGGCTCATGGCCACACTACCATCACCTGCCCGTGTCCTCCCCGCCCTTCTCCAAGTGTCTCGGGCTCACATGTCCCATGCCATTCTCTGACACGCACAGCTGTCATCAGGTTTAGGGCCCGGCCCAAATCCACAACGACCCAGGATCTTCAGTTACATTTGCAGAGAACTTGGTTTTTCTCTTCTCTTTTCTTTTTTTTTTTTAAGGTTTTTGGAGACAGGGTCTCGCTTTGTAGTTCAGGCTGGCCTTGAGCTCAGCCTCCAACTCACATCACAGCAATCCTCCTGCCTCTGCCTCCCGAGTGCTGGGATTACAGGCGTGAGCCACCACGCCCGGCACTGTGGTGTGTGGTACTGGTTGCTGCTGGGCGTGAGTCTCCACGCCCAGTATGGTATATGGTTATCGGGAATCGAATCCACTTGCAAAACAGGTGCCAGAACCACTGAGCTAAATCCCTGGCCCTCTCTTCTCTTTTCTTCAACATAAAATGTTTTCTGTTTATTTTTTGTGGTACCCATGATTGAACATGGGGCCTTTGCACTGCGACACATCCTTGCTGCTTTTAAAATTTTTCTTTCTTTTTTTGGTGACAGGATCTCATGAAATAGTAAGTTGCTCAGACTTGTGATTCTCTTCATTCAGCCTCACAGATAAAAGTGTTTTATTAAAAAAGTAAAAATATACATAATGAAGTGATTATTACAGTTAAACAAACTAACATATCTGCCTCAGTCACCTGGTACTTGTGTATGTGAACATTATTATTAACTAAGATCTTTTTTTCCAGAATAAAATCATTCACAGGTTCCAGAGGCTAGAACTCGGACATATTTTTGCAGGGGACAGCACAGCAGGATATAATCTACTAGAGTATCTAAAAATCAGAAGAGAAAGTGAGTTATTTACTGAAGCTAATACAAATAGTTCCTACTTTCCTAGAAGGCCTGAGACACTGCCACGCCTGCGGCGGAGCAAGTGACAGAAGCCATCTGTGCTCCGGGGCCTTTGAGGTGAACAAAACGACCTCAGCCTAGGAGTCCATGATGCGTGTGGATGGTGACTTGTGTAGAGCACCCGGCACCCGGCATGTACTGACAGCTCACAGTTCCCTGTGGCTCTGGGGAAAGTGTCCACAGCCACCCCACAGGAGAAAGCATTCTGTCATCTCTCAGGCCATTCATGGGTGCAGAGTGCCTTGAGTATGGTGTGTAGGGGAAATTAAAAAAAAATCCCAAAAGAGGAAGATATGTTCCGAGTAAGCAGTAATCACACCTGTGAGGAGTCAAGGGCTCCACAGCATGAAAAAGCCTGTCTCTAAGCAGTCGGTCTCAGATCTCCAAATGTCGCAAGTGTCACCAGCTCAACACACAGTCTGGCGTGTTTAACCTGTGAGTCTGGAACGAGCTGCATCCGATTTACTAACCCTCATGCCGGCACAGTGTCTGAAACCTAAGTCATTGAAAACATACTGATAAAAGGAATGCAGGCGGGCCAGGGAGTTGGCTCAGTGGTTCCAGCGCCTGTCTTGCAAGCGCAAGGGCCCGGGTTCGATTCCCCGGTAACCACATAACAATACTGGGTGTGGAGACTCACCCCAGCAGCAACCAGTACCACATACCACAGTGCCGGGCGTGGTGGCTCACGCCTGTAATCCCAGCACTCGGGAGGCAGAGGCAGGAGGATTGCTGTGATGTGAGTTTGAGGCTGAGCTGAGGGCCAGCCTGAACCACAAAGCGAGACCCTGTCTCAAAAAAACCTAAAAAAAAAAAAAAAAGGAATGCAGGCATAAGTCGGGATATTCTGGAAATGTCAGCTTTGGCAGTAAACAATAATAGCGATTACTGCTCTTTATCTGAACTTGCGATTCTAAGTGCTTTATGTGAGCTAAGTTTATTGTGTGGGATAAATAAGAGTACCCACATCTAGACATCTGAGCATGGCAGGGGGTCCAGAAGTGTTCGGGATCATTACCACTTACTGCAGTCCTCGCTCCAACCAGCAATGAAGATATTCTTACTCCCAATTCCCATAGCAGGAACTGGGGCTCTGAGAGTTTCAATCACAGAGCTAAGTATGATCAGACAGAGTCAGGATTTGCCACAAATCAAAGACGTGCGTTCTTTCTAGTGCCATGCACTGCCTCTGGTTGTAATTAGTCGGTCATACTGTAAGTGGTCCCAGCTCACACCTCTCTAGTCAAGCTATATACAGGGTGTGTGTGTGTGTGTGTGTGTGTGCATGTGTGCACCGCACACACGTGCACATACAGCTGTGTGCAAGTATCTGTACAGGCATTATGAATACAGGTATACCTATATGTGCTGTATGTTTGATTACACACAAGGCAGAGAACTGAAGAAATAAACTAGACAACACTGAACTCAACACTGTCAGATCCCAGAGAACACGGCAAAATCCCCGGCACTGTCAAGGGCTAAAATGTCACATATGATACCTTGTCCAGCTCATAAAAGCAGCACATGCAGTGTTTTGTGAACTCTTGGGCATCATCTGCAGCTTATTAACTTCCTGTTGAACATTTTGTTTCTAAGCCAACCATCCCGACTGTGAAGAAAAATGAACTGTGCTCAGCAGTCGTGTACCACTGCTTTTCTCTACCTCCCAACACCTATAGACAACGATCTGGAAATGCGAGCAGGGGAACTAAAGAGTGTCCCAGCCATGGACTTACAGGAGGAATGTATGCTGGGGAAGCTTTTGCGGCCCTCGGACACCAGGTCAGGGTCACCTGTGCAGTGCATTTCTGAGTTCATCACTCCATCTGGAAAGCAGCGGTAAAAGAAATCGGGGCGAGGTCTACAAAAGACACCATGGACATTCTCAATATAACATGCTGCCGTCACAAACAAGCCCCAAGCTGACCCACCACCCGAGGCCCCAGCCCCTCCTCAAGCCCACGCTACACTCAGCTCCCCATAAGGTGGCTAAGGTAAAGCTTGGGCTTTGGAGACAGAAAGAATGAAATTAGGATTTTGATGCAATACTTGCTAATTTTATGACCATTAGTCTCTCCCAACCTAAGTTTCCACCTCTGGAAAAGCCACTGGTGAAGGCCTAAGTATTAAGTGACATGACACAGGTGGGACCTGAACCCAGGTAAATGCAATAAAAGGTACTTTCTGACACAAGCTACTACCTCCCCATCCAGAGAGCTTCTAGGATCCAAGAGGCCAAATGTTCATGTCTCTGTATCCTTAATTTCACTAGTAAACAGCAGGTCTCACTTAATCTTGCAGTGTGGACTCAGAATCTCAGCTGCAGGACACAGAGAACTCAGTGACCCAGGGTGGCCACCCTGGTCTACGGCATGAGAGATTGACCACCACAGCAGCATCCCTACCCACAGCTGAGACTTCCCAGCAACCACTGATACAGTTTCTAAGTACGTGCTAGGCTCTACACACAGTGAGAGGCACTGTGGGCTCATCAGGCCACATGACTCTGAGTCAGAATCTTCAGTCTGATCCCAGAAACTTATTCATCTTATAGGTACAGAAACTTAAGGCTTAGTAACATGAAACTCTTGCCCAAGGTCACAGACAACCAGTAAGTGGCAAAGCTCTGAACCACAGAAATGGTATCCTATGCCTAAAGACTTCATCATATCCTCATATGGAGATATGTGATGGTCCAACACCTTATAGTTATTCACCTAATATTGTCTGAGCACATAGGATGGGGGCTGCTTTCTTAGTGACTAAAGTATAACTCTTCTTCTGTGCATACTGAGTTACAGTTCACATACACTGCCCTGCTGCCCTACCCTTGGCTCTGGGAGCTAGGTAAGGCCTCAGTAGTTGACCAAGCTCCTGTTATACTGTCTTCTCTCATCTCAGACAGTGTTTCTCCAGTGTGATCATCCACCTCCTCACGCAGGGCCTCACAGGGGCAAGGCTAGGAGTCAGCATTTTGCCAGCGCTCCAGTATAACCCGCACACAGAGAGCTGATGGAACACCAGGTTGGGTCCTGACTTCTGCGTCTCGAACCCCCCCAGGGCTGGGTCAGCACCTCCCCAGGTTGTAAGAGGGGAATCTCACTTGTCATTTGCACCAGTAGCTATTCAGTGTCCTAGTTAGGTCTTGAATTCAGGCTGTAGGATTTCCAATCTCTACAGAGACAAATTTTCTACTAAAAGTCACAGGAAAAAGAAAGATAAATGGACAACAGAAATCATTTCTTGGGAGTGGTGAGAAAAATGTGCAGTAAGTCAAATCTCAAATGCCAATCCATATTTCTCATCCAAAGAGAACAATAGATAAATAACTTTATTTATTTAGTAGAAGCACAGCTGGCAAATGAGTGGGAATCTGGTGTGGCCCTGATGTGGCAGTGAGCAGTCCTGGAAATGCTCATGGTGGGCACTGGCCCATGAAAATATACAATTAATGACATTTTCTTACTACTGACCTCTTACTCTCTAAAACACTTCAGAATTCAAAGAGGAGAAAAGAGCCATGATGAAGACAAAAACGATTTAAGAACAAACTAAAAGAGCTCAAGTTCATCCTATCCAAGGTATTCGGGCCACGGTTCCAAACGGATGACCTTGACAATCTAAGTCACCATTTATTTCTTTTTGGGACTTACCTTCCCACTATTAATTTAATAGTGTTTGTGCAGACTCCATTCAAGGCAAGAGCCAAGGACACAGCTACAAGACAAAAGCAACAGAAAAATAACCAGCTGGCTCTCAAGTCAAAATCATCATCCTCACCATCACAGCCACACAGCCATCACCACCACCAGCCCCACCATCGCCACCAGCACAGTATCATCACCATCACCATGATCATCACCATTGCTCCCACCGCCATCACCACCATCACCATCATCACTGTTTTAGTGTAATACTTTAAAACTTATTGCCATAGAGATATGAACCACTACTATAAAACAGAAAGAAAACTTAGTGGCTAGAGCAAAATATACTCAGGGAAGAACTTTGGTGTGATTCATAAAATCCTAGGCCCCTATGACATGAAATTTTTCTCCCTTTCTTGACTGAACTTTTCAGTATCACAGAGGAGCCTGTCTGTCACTTTCTGGCCTGATATGAACAGATTTAATACTGCAGCATATAGGATTTCTTTCACTGGTAGCAACAAAACAACTATTTTTATTTCCTCCTGACAACTTTCTCAGATATAACTCTAATCAGAGCAGCTGCCAGAGTCCTAGGTGAAATAGGACACCCTCCCCGGGCCACTATGTCATTGTTGACCCATCACCTGCTGACAGCTGTCCATTTGTTATCAAACAAATCACTGTTTTTGAAGAGGGGGACAGTCCATATGCCTCCTGGGTTCTCAGGAGGTTTGCCAAGGTGGTGCTATTTGTCATTTTAAATAGCAAGTACTTCCGAAATACGTTATTTAAAAATACACAGCACAGAGACCTTCTCTAAGCCATGTGGATAGAATGGCTGGCTCAAGTCCAGATCATCCAAATGGTATGGGTGACATGAATTACACAGTTTTCCCCAGAAAGCTGTGCACCCCGCACTGTGGTTTATCACAGCTGCACAAAGGCACAGCCGTCACCACCAGTGCAATGGAGGTCAAACGCCTTACATAAGCAATAAAAACTTTCTGATGCCCTGTTCTGTGGCTTTGTTGAATAATAAAGCATGTGAGCTACCATTTCCCCTTGGCAAATATTAACTGTTCAATACTAGCTGAGATTTATGTAAGAAGAGAATAGTAGTGGGCCATTTTCGGGAAGGAGCTGCCTGGAGCAATTCATGGCCATCAAGGGAGACAAACGCAGTGTTCTATCGAAAGAAAAGTACCATGGAATGGCCTACACAGTCACCAAGGACACAGACTACTGAAACTGGGGCAGAACTACCTGCTTTTAACAAGCTGACAAAATGGAGGGAAAGAATTGAAACAAACATCTCTGTCAAAAGGAAATCAATCATCTAAGTGGGCGAGGGGAGCAAACAGCCACATCCAAGTGGTCTGGTGAAGGGAAGACAGGCCACCGCTGAAAAGCAGTGTAGACCCACACAGTACACAGCCATGAGGACACAGAGCATGCGAGCAGGGTGCATAGGTCAGAATTAAGTGTTGGGGACAAAGGAAGGTCTGCTACTTGTATTCTGAACACACAGACCTTTCCTTCTCAGAACATCAGCCTCCCTTCTCACAGACTCAGAGAGCTGTGAGATCACAAGGTAATGACTGTGCTCCGTTACCTGTCAGGGCTAGCCTGGCAGACTGCCTGCTGTGTTTTCCCGGTAGTGTTGGACCCATTCTTATCCTGATGAGAGTATGGCCTTTGCACAGATAAACTATGAGAAGAAGCATCACTAACTGGTTATTCGTGTCTTAGTAAATCTTGGTGAACTTTACACACAGCTCCATCGACCCAGAACACTATGTACTCTTCGATCCTCTGAGTCTGGTGGGCCGTCTGAACACAGAACAGTTTTGGAGAAAGTCTGAAGTAGCTGAGCTAGAAAATTTGTGAATGTGATTTAACCAGCTCTCTGATTCAAATGTACTAAGGAGACAGAGAACAACGGAAAACTGGAATGATGGTATCTAGTGTGGAAGCTGTGTTAGTATTCTGGAAGTACACTGCGCTGAGTAATATTTCTACCTGAATAGCACAAACCCGTGGGGACCAAATAGGGACCCCCTACTTCCTGAGATCAGAGGGCAAGCTGTGCTCCAATTAGACTACTGATTGGCTGGACAAGAAGAGAAATGGACAGTTCTGATTGGAAGTGCTTAGTAACTCAATAGGTCTGGCTCACAGGTTGTTTTGACTGCACCCCACAGCACTATTTGAAAGAAGAATCAGGAAGACAAACCAGACTGTGTCTGATAAAGAGATTCAAAGCAACAGGTCCTCCAAGCTGGCTTGCAAAGGGCTCACACCTAGGGCACTACTGGTTAGAAGCCTTCCACAAGATTAAAGGGCTTTCCTTGCTGCTTTTATTACGGGAAATTCAGTGGCACAGCACTCCTGTAAGAGTGCCCTTTTCATACAGACCTGGATGTTCTGTGGCATAGTTTGCTAACAGGGCAAACCTTACTCTCCACATCCAGCTCTCGGTGCATCCAGGTGGTCACTGTGCACACACAGTGAAGGGGAGCAATGCAGGCCCATGTTTGGAAGCCTGAGTTAAAGTATATTTACCTAGGTAAGGCAGGAAGCCAAGGACCACACACTTCAGACCAAGAAAACCCTCAGTTCCAGGCATGGCCAAACACCTAGTTTCTGTCCTTAGCATTTAAAGATCATTCCTATACCATCTACTTGCAAGCCTTCCCTAAAGCACTGACTGTTTTAAAACTCTCTGCACAGTGGCCTCTCCATCACTTTTACAGGGCAGGCTCTCATTTATTTAGGCAAACAGAACATTCAATAATTCCACCTTTTTGGTTCACATGGAGGAGGCAGAGTACAGTGTTCAATTTTGAAATGTCACCCTAAGCGAGATTTAGCTGAGAATGAAAATGTCTAGAAAAGGTAACTGTGAGCTCTTTACTGCTGACACTATAGCCCAACTCCAAAAAACCAGCAGTAAATTATAAAAACAACCACAAAAGACAGGTCTTATCCATTGTTATTTATCTCAGGTCTTGGTGCCAGGTGAACAACTAGAATCAAGAGCATTATGTGGAATTTCCAGGCCAATGGGGGAGGTTCCAAAAAGACACTTGCAGTAATACACATGCAAACACTTCTGAACCATTTGAGCCACATGTGGGAGTGCACCTTGCCATTCATGGACAAAAAAAGATCTTTCTGCCACCTCGGCTGAAGAGGCCAAGACCATCCGACCAAACCCCTAACCTATCTGTCCTGCATGGGGCAACCTCAGGATGCCCAGAGGCTGCAAAATGAGTGAAGCCAAAGTCTAAGGAGTCTGGACCAGGAAATACAGTGGACATTAGCAGTGGACACGGAAGCTGCACAATCAGACAGATGTGGGACAGAAGCAACCATCACTGCAAGTCCAAGCCTCATACAGACAGGAGGTGTGGGGCGGCAGAGATGAAGCAAGTGCGGGCAGGAGAGGGAGGCTGGCACTGGGAGGGAGGAGGAAGGCAGTTTTCAAGCAGAAGTGATCGTGCGCTAATAGCAGTGATGGCCTGCTCCCTATCTCCATCACCGTGAGGCTCCTCCATACTGCCTTCTTCCCGTTTTATGTTTCTTACATTGCTCATTTTAGCCCTATGATTAATCCCTTTATGTGTCTGAGATAATTTAAGAGGGTGACTGTTACCGTATTCTTTTCAACTAGACAAAGTCTTAAATCTCAGTTGTGTGAAAAATGTCTGTGTTGTCGAGGGCAGAGCCCTCTGACTATTCCACATCCCCTAGATGGAAGCCTAACCCTTGTCACCTCATGCAGGAGCAGAATGACCACACCTCAGCATAATTGAAAACATACCCTTTTGTGAGAAATCTCACTTTTTAGATTTACTGCCTTGCTAGTGAGTCCATACAATACACAAAACACAATCTTTGGGGTATTCGGGTAGCTTTTTTGTGAAGTATCAAAAAAAAAATCAACCTAATTTAATTTTCTTCAGGACCAAAGAGCTAAAAGTTTAGCCACAGATTAGTTTAATTTGGTTTTAAACAGGCTAACTAGAGCTGATTATCTCTTGAACATACATTTGGTCAGCATTTGACTGACATGCAGACCACAAAAACATTTAATCCAAAAGTATGTAACTGATGTCACATGCAGATACAGTTTAGCGTGGGAGTAATTGATAACAGTGGTGCTATGATAGTGACAAAGACTGGCACACTCCTCACTAATGACCACTTTTGGCACCCAAAATGTTCCCAAACTGAACATGAGTTAGGAAATTGGTTTCTTATTTAGTTTACACCTGTTCTTACCCACTTTTGCCTCCAGGGTATACTGATTTCTAAAATGCTCATAATATAGCCCCATTGTGAGACTGGACCTCAGTGGTGACCACTTGAGATTTCCTTTGTCTAAGTCAATCGCTATGCTGCTCCCATATGTCTGAGCAGCCCGGATTTCTGATAAGGGTAACACACAACAGTCAGCACCATGGACAACACCCAGGGAGATGCCCTCGGAAATTCCTTTCTTGTAAACTACATGGGCAATTTTTTGGCCTTAGAGCTTATCTTGTTTTGTTTTTCTCAAGTTTACTTTGACCAAAGGAAAAGTCAGTTGGATGTGACTGAGATTTTTAAACCTGAGATGACCTGATTAAGTTCAGCTCTTTCCCCTCAAGTAGGAACTGTGAATACTCTACCTAAGAAGGCTTCCTTAATTTCAGTCTTGTCTGTTCGCCGGATAATTTTCACCACACAAATAACAGCCAAGGGTGTGAGGAAAGAAATTGCCTGGAAGACATAACAAATAATTCCTTATGAGAATATCAGTTTGCTTTCAGAAGCACTGATTGATAATCACTCCTAGTTAGCTTCATTTCAACTCACTAGCTGAATGACCTTACCATCCTCCTGGCCTCAAACAAAGAAAGATGACATACATCTACATTTAGAGAATATACAGACTTTAAAAAGCAAAGGTCTGTTTGTAAGTTATAATTGACTTGTAATTGCTAGGAGCTACATTTAAAGTGGTAGCTTTTTAAACAGAAAAGAATAGTCTATAATGATGATGATTTGTGGCTACCAGGAACTCCCAACCTTCTCCTCTGTGGAAGGGTGCAAGAAATACTAGACTCTCATTCCCATCTCTTTGGCAACATGAGGATGTGGGACTTGCATAGAGCTACTCGATTCATTCCCTTTGGGTGTTCTTTTGTTGAATATTCATGTCTTCTGCAGATCAAAGGTTAGGCCTTTTGCATACAGTTCCTCCTCATCCTGTTCTCCATTCCTACTTCCTCCACAAGGATATTTCACATCTATGTAATGAATTAAGCTGGTGGGATCCAGATCCAACCGGTATCACTGAAAAGCCTTCTGAGCGGCAACCTCTGTACAAGGCACTGTGAAGTCCAGAAGTCTCTTAAGACTCACAATGGCACTGTGCTATCTGCTCTGGGTTCATGGACTGATGTGCCCGTGGACAAGCAGCTGGCAAGCAGAGGGCAGACTTGCAGACCAAGCTTTCTGCCTCTCATATGGAGTCTTTAAATCCAGCTTTTCATAATTACTGAATTGTTCTTAAATATTCTGGCAACAAAGAAAAAGGTAATTGTGTTTCTTATGCTGATAACTCCTCATGATAACAATGTGAAGAGACATAAACACTCCTCCAATATCTAGCATTTGACAGCAAGAGGGACAGGAATGCAGTGTTGACCAGTACAGCTCACTTTCTGGAAACCTTCATATGCATCCTAACGGTGCAACTTCTTGGAGAGGTGCTTCCTAATGTGACAGTCACGGATGGAACATGACTTTCTTTTATGCATGATTTTCTTTTCATCTAAATGAACATGATCCTTCATGTAGATGCCCTACAGACTTAACTACAAGACTGCAGATCACTGCAGGGATTCTTCTTTGACTCTCATCTTCAGAGATGGTTTTTGAAACACCAGAAAACTCTTTGGCTTACTCACCCTACTGTCCTCATGACCACAAACGGTAGTAACCAGCCTGCGGACCCTCCTTGAATGACCCGGAATGGCCCAGGCTGTTTAACAGTCCAACAGGTCTTGTTGGTCTGAAGGCATGCAGCGGCACTGGCGCTTGTGTTGAGGGAGATGCATGACAAGATTCAGAACTGAAGCAGAGATACCAGGGAATCTCCCCCAGGATGCATAGAAGGCCACGCTCATGTGTGTGTTAGTGGCTCCACGAGTTCACAGAAGTTCCCACGAGTTCCTGGGTAGCTCATACTAAACAATTTCAGGGCTTGGTAACATGCTGATTTCCTCAAATGCCCTTCTACAGCCAGTATAGGGACTGCATGTGTGTGCAGGCGGGTGTGTGTGCCCGTGTGTGTGTGTTTGTGTGTGTGTGTGCACGCGTGTCTGTGTGTGTTTGCATGTGCGAACATGTATGTGATGGGGATAGAACCTAGGGCTTTGTGCAGGATTGCATTTCTTAAATAAACACCTCAAAGGGTCCTCACGCTAGTAACTGAGAGACAGTGGTTTGAACTTATATCTGAAGGCCTAAAAAACGACAACTGGAGCATTGCCTACTCACAGCCAGTGTGGAGAAGCTGTCTTATGAAAATCAGATGTTAAACCTACCAGGCTAGCTTTCTGTTTCCCACCCCTTTAAGTGCCACATACAGATCAAGCCATGCTCCCAAGTAGGAGAAAGCAACTCACTAAAGAGTGAATGACCCTTTATGATGCAAGTCAAGCCTCATACAGGAGAACAACATAGAACAGAAGAAGGAATTATCAGATAATTCTAGCTGGTATATTTGGGTTTCTTTCTAGACAGAAAGGAAACCCCTGCTCTCAAAAGAAATCCCAGAACAGGAAAAGCCTACCCAACAGGAGACAGGACACCATGTAGGAGACCTGGTATCACACGGCAGCTGAAGGGGCAAGAGAAGTCATCAGAGCCACCCAGTGCCTGCTAGCTCCCTTCCCAGCTGGAAAGGGGTTATGGCTGGAGAGTCTGACACCACTCCCTGCCTCCGCCTGCCTGTTCTGGGGGACTGGACTTAACCCACTGTGCAACTTTCCTAAGTAGATGGCTTGTAGGACCTTTTCTAGAACTGCTGACTGACTGCTTCCTGAGCCTAGTCCTAAGCACCTGGGATCACCAAAAGGAGTCATCTCAAGCTGCTCTGGGGCAAGGAGATACAGACTTCTGAGTGCCGGGCTGCACCCCAGGGTGCTGCAACAGGAACTGCTGTGTGTGGCTGTGTGGTGTCACTCTCCCTCCTCTCAGCCTAGCAGCACTCAGGCCCCATCTCACTTCTTCTTCCTGGACACAAATCTGCCATCCCCTGGGTAACAAAAAGCCCGTATTGGAACAGGCAGATAGATTTACATTGATCACCTGCTCCATTTTTGACAAATGCTTTTTAACTCAGAGTTGGAACTGAGATTAAGCCCCAGAAGCCAACAGGCCAGGCAAACAGCTCCTCCAAAGACACAGGCAGCCTGGATAAGAGTGAAAGCGAACAGGGAAGACCAGGTCCTACTAGACCTTCAGGCACACCAGGGAGGATCCCTGCTCCGCACACCTTGCTTCACTAACCATGAGGAGCCTCACGAAGCCACCGCTCTGCCGCCCAAGACCAGGTGGTAAAGTGAACACAGGGAAGGGGAAAGGTCACTTCTACTATCCCACGGGTGGGGACAGGGACAGAAGTAGGCTGACATAATTCCTGGACAGAAGTGTTTTCCCTTCCGTTAGTGTTTGTGTAGCTACAAAACAGTGCAATTCCTAGGATGAGCCCGGGGTAGGAAGACGGAGTGGTTAGTCCTTCTGAAATGGACCCCAGAGAGATCAAGGAACTCAGCCAAACACTGCTTCCAAGTGCAGGGCACATCCCGAACCCTCTTGGGACCTCAGGTTTTCTCATTTGCCACTGGCTGCTGAAGGGGCCATTACTATCTTAGAGTAAGAGAGCCGCACCTGCATCTCAACTGACTGCAACCAGGGTCTATTCCAGGAACTTCATGCAAATTGACTCATCAGATGCTCACAGCAGCCCTTCGAAGCAGGAAGACAGCGCTCCCTTGTGAGTAGTGGTTCCGGTGAGGCTGCAGAAGTTACCTCAAGACAGGGATCTATGGACAGAGAGGTGAAGCAACCTACCCAGAGTCACACAGCTGACAAATGCTCACATGGGAATGTCCTGCTGGGCTTTTTAATTCAAGCTGTATACTTTAACCACAGTGTTACAATGGTTCTCACCTCAGAAAGTAAGAAACACTAAATAAAACCCAGCAAATGCCTCTGGTCCTGAATGGAGAAGAATGGAGAAGAAAGGCTTATTTCTAGGACGTGGATGGAAACTAGAAACATTAGTAATAGTGGCCTGCATTAGGCTCCTGCCATACGTTAGGAGTTTCTTCACATGGGTTTACTCTTTTAACTTCTCTGCTGAGGAAACATTATCTGCACAGTTTAGGTGGCAAGTCCAGAGCACACAGAGTGGAGCAAACGTACACAGCAAGGGACACCTGAGCCCCTGAGACTGGGCTGCCATGCTCCTGGGCTGGAGTCCTCAATCTCAGTGATCAATGGTTTCATTTCACAGAGGAGGAAACCTAGGCTATAAGTGATCAGCTGTCCTGTGCAGTATCCATTAAGAGTGATGATTCACATAAATCATTAATATCCAGTACTCGGATAGTTTTGTATGGTGCTCATTCTAGAGGCTGAGATTCAAGTTCTGTGGAAGAAAATATGTTGGATAGACTGAGAGAGAGCAGGATGCAAGCCCCAGCTCTGATACACATGTCCTTCAGCAAATCACTAACCTCCTCACTTTTCCTTCTCCATTTCCTTATCTATAAAACGGGAGAAATTGTAACACCCATAGAAAAGTATTATCACTAGCGTTCAATTCACTAACAGTAACTGAGTGCTTCTCATAGTGCCCCATACTGAGTAAAGGGTCTAAGTGATTCCCTCCATGCAAGGGGGCATGTGAGGCCCTTTCATAGATAAGGAAATTGAGGCCCTCTGACAGAGGTAGGAAACAGTCCAAATTTGCAAAAGCAGTAAGTGGGAAAACTGAGAAGCAGCCATACTAGTGCTCAACCTAGCCTAACCGAGCAAGCGTCCCACAAAAGCTAGTTGTTGGCTACTATTTCACTCTTTGTCCCAGAAGAGTGTTAATAAATGACCCAAATCACACCAAAAAGGGGAACCAGGATCGCACTCCCAGACATACGGTATTTGAGCATTTCCAGCTCTAGCCCACCAGTGCCCACAAATCTGAGTAACAGGGGCCTTAAAATTCAAGAAGGAGATGGGACAGGAAACAGCTTAATTCCCTAGCACTCTGCTCAACCCTAAATGACCAAGGTCTCCAACCTTGTGTGTCTACCAACGAGAACACAGGAAGTGCCTTCAGTCCCAGCCTCTGCTCCTCCCAGAACGGGGTTGCTCTGGTGATGATGAAAGGTACCACGCTGTCCAGGATGCTCTGGACAAGGACAGAGTTCAGAGCAGCATATGTGATGGGGAAGAGCAATCCAGTGCCAAGACAGGATCAAGCCAGTGCAGCCCGGATGTCAGGATGTGGGCCACGGAAGCACCTGTCACTGAGGCAGACTCACATCAGGCAGAAGGACAGGCCCACAGTGCCTTCATTTCTGGCACCTGACAGAAAGGCGTGCCGCACAGTGATTAGAAAGACCGCTTCAGGACATACCAGCACCTAGAAAAGGCTCTATTGTAGATTAACAATTACATCCTGACACAGAAAAGAGCTGTCGAAGACTTTTTAAAGGAACCTACCAATTAAACTGCCTGTCACAAGCCAGCTTTGTTTTCTTCTCCTTCTAGCCCCTCCACGAATATTTCACTTTTGTCTCCCTAGAGGTATCCTACTCCAACATGAGGCAAACCTTGCTACTGAAACAGCACCGTGTCAGTGAGATTCTAAGAGAGTAAAGTTGGCATCCTGTGGCTGGAGCAAAAAGAGACAAGGGTAAAGCGCAGGTCTCGGGTGGATTCATTTTAAAGCCAAGGAAAGACCCTTGTGAACCTATCACTGTCTAAGTCCCCTACTCGAAACTCACCTGCTCTTCCAAGGTTTTCCAGTGACGCCAAATCATCCAACTTGCATTCATGCCCCGCCCAACTAGGCTAGAAACTATATCTTACTCAGCTTTGTGTTGCCTCCACCTGGCAGACACGTCAAAACTGTTAAGTTATATGAACTAACCAGAAGTTGTCCTCAGACTGAGTCTACCCCTGCCTACTTTACAGCTCTACTCTACAAATATTCCCAACAAACTCTTCTTCCCGGTGCCTCCCCATTCCCCCATGTATGCGCTTCACACACCTGCTCTTCTGCGTACGGTGTGTTACCTGCCATCTCTCCACTTCATCCCAGTCCCCAAGCAGATCTTGTACCAGAAAGGCTCCAGCCAAGGGTCTGTGCTCTGATGGCCAGCAGATCACAGGCCAGTCACTGACCATTATGGACAACACTGTGGACAAGTTGTTTGATTTCATCCTGAGATTACGGGATCAACCAAAGCGCTGACCTCAGTGGATTCTGGGAAAAATCACCTGAGACGCTGCTTGTACACTGATGAGTACAGTCCCTGTCTTCCAGGAATGCCGGCTGCTATGGAAGTTCATGGTGATGATGACAATGATGACGATGACGACGACGATGATGATGATGATGATGATGACGATGATGATGATGAATGTCCCTATGTGGGGAAAAGTGACTTCTAGGCAGGGAAAAGATAGGCTTTATTAAAAATTAATGGAGAAACTTACTAAAAGTAGTTTCTGCTTCTACAGTAAGAATCTACAATTAGGGCAATTAGAAAGACAAAAGAAATAAATTAGACTATGAGAGGCATCAGGTAACACAATTACCATAGGAATTTATCATCAAGATTTAACAAAGCCCAAGAAAGCCAGACGCATAAAAGACCAGGGAAGCCAATCCCCTCATCTACCTGATAAAAGAGATAAAGGGCAGCCAGTCAAAGGATTCTTACACACACCCAACATATACACATGTATGTATGTATGGTCTCACTTTAACATCATATTATTATTATATCAGATTCACACATGTCCCTTTACTTAATCATTAAGTCTAACCACCTTCTTATAAATCTTTCTCACACACACACTTAACAAAGGGACAGGAAGAAATTATATAGCCAGAAAGAATGTAGGCAGAAGTGACCAGGTTAGGAGCAAAGACAGCCAGAGACCCAATCAGATAGTGATAACTTCCAGCTGCCCATGTGGGAAATGGGAAAATCACTATTCTAAATAAAGAGAGGCAAAGACAAGAGCGCAGGGGTATTTACATCTGATGGCCCCTACTCCCCAGTGTGACTATCAATCTTTTTCCAAATGAACCATCTTCCTTTATTTTAAACTCTAGCTCTGTAATTCATTACTGAAGCTGCAAGTTTATGATCCTGGCAGTTGCGTGGTCCAGAGAGGAGTGGCATGTACTTCTCACCCTGCCGCAACACTGGGCCAACTCCGAGGCCTCCCCTCTGGCCTCTCCAGGTTCTGTTCTGTATTAGAGAGCCATTATCTGTCCCAAAATCTGCACGGCTCCGAAGGGTGTGCCACACATTTGATTTGACGTCCCACCCTCTAAATCCCCTATGGTTTTCTTACCCACGGCAGCTCTATGGGGGCCTGAATCTACACAGATAGCTACTACACACAATAACAAAGAATGTGCTGAAAATCAACAACTAATGCCAACTATACTGTCCCATACTGAAAAGTAGTTGGTTAGCTCTGATGCACCCCATACCCTCAACAAGGAATCATGGCTTCTTGTGAATAAGAGTGCAGTCTTATGTAAATACTTTTTGGAAATATCTGTGGCTGGTTGCTAGGAAATACCCAAGAAACGGCAAGTCCAGCCTCAGTGCATCTGAAAAGAATTCTCAGTCTTGTCCTTTTAGTCATCACTGAGTCATCAAGGGCAATAACCTCTTGGAAGGTAACAGTCCCAACCACACACCCACATTGACAGACATGTCACTCAAGCTGAGGATCCCACACAGAAAAAATGCAAATGGAGGAACTTCCTAGTGATGTTACTACTATTTGTTCTGAACTTAACTCAACTTCTTAACCATTATTCTGTTAATTTCCTTGTTACATCTGACCAACTGGTTTCTGTAAAACACATATGCATATATACACCCACACATATTCATGACTGTGCAGGCAATTATCCAACAGTGGAGCATCTGGGTCAATTCCAGCAGCCTTTCAAACATCATCTAGGTTAGAAAGCTCACCTTTAGATGAAAACACTCCAACTAAAGTAAAGGGAACTCAGATTCTGTTTATGTATTAAATAGTGAAATTTGAACTTTCAAAAAAAATCAAGGAATTTTAAATATCAGTGAAGATATATGCTCCATTAAATATCATTCGACAAACATCCAAAGGTTTTAAAAGATCAAAAGCTGACAAATGATGTCTTATATTACACTGTTAATAAAATCCTGGGGAACAAATCTAATTTATGGGATGACAAAGAATTTTTCATTTTTGTGCTGCAGGTATTATAAATGTATCTACTGCTTTGTTTTATTACGGAATTACGCTAAATCTCATGGCCAAACGAATGAAATTCATCAACTGCTATTAACAAAATAAAAAGTTAAGCTTATTTCATTAGGAGATGAGAGTGGAATCAGTAAGGTTTGAGTGAATACTCTTCTATTCTCCGAGATTCACAGCACTGAATAACTTCTCTTTGGCCTCAGTCCTACGGCTGCCAACATGCAAATTGCTCCATCCTATTTCTGTCTGTAGCCAGAATATTTGTGGCATTTGTATCTAGTCTTCAAAACAATCCATTGTTAGTAAATCTAGGACATGGCCACAAATTTCTCACAATCTCCCGTATGAACATTCATCTCCAAATTGTGTTTTACAGGAAATGAAGCGTACAACCATAAGAAGAGTAAGTGTTAAATGGAAGTTTCTTCCTACTAAAGCCACAAACTCATTAGATACACATTGATCCCTTCATTTCTAGGAATTAGAGAAGAGCTGAGTTAGAGCAGAAATAAAAAAAATCTCACTATAATACTCGTATTAGTTATGCTCTATTCCAAAAACCCCTAATTTTTCAATTTCCCTGAGATCTGCAAAAATCTACTTTATTTTTCAGTAGAAAAGTAATTATGAAAAAGCAATTGTAGCGATACTTTAATGTATATGTGGTATTACAGGCCTTTTGGAACACTTACAAAAATCTTCCCAATCATCATTACTTAATAAGGCTTCCTCCATAAAATCAGAGCAGTTTCTTTGAGAATGCAGAAGTGGCCTTCGTGTTTTTCACGAGGTTTCTGGAACAGCCCCCTGCATTCCCAGAGACACAGACACAGTGCTGGGTCAGCAGGAATAACCTTCAAGCAACCAGGCTGCCCACCTAATGGTTGCTGTTGTTGTCCCCTACATAACAAGGGAGAGACTCCAGGGACTGATGAGCATCCACAGGGAGTCCTAGACGCTCTGCTCCCCACCTACAGGACAGCTCCCTGGCAGAGAACTGAGCTCCAGACATGGCTGCTTGGATCTGGCCTTGCCACTCTCTGTGTGACGTTAGCCACGTCCCCCTGCTCCCTGGGATGTACTTCGCATCTGTAACATGTGAACAGACAATAATGATAGCTTCCTCACTAGGACAGGGAAAAACCAAATGCAATGAATCTTCCTGAAGCTCCCAGCAGAGTGCCTGGCATGCAAAAAATGAAGAGGACGCGAGGCAAAAGGTAAAAATAATCCCAACATACCCCCAGATATCTGGATCCTTGTCCCTTTATTAGAAAGGAGAGACATATGGCAGTACGCAGGGGCTAAGGCAGAAGGTAATTTTGTGAGCAATCAATAACTGACCATCTAAAACCAGAAAAGTGATGAGCAGAGACCCATGGGGACTGAGTTGGACAAAATCGAAGCTCGCTCTGGAAGGTGAGGGAACAGGATGTTCCTGTCATTTGTCTCCCTTTACTCTCCGTACTGTGAATCAGCTCAGCAGAGCCAATGTACCTGAGCCCCTTTTCTTTTCAAAGCATTGGGCAATGATGACCTCTCACATGAGAGCTCTGTAATCTGGAACTGAACTTTACTTTGATAGGTTCTTCACCTTCTCTTGATTCTGAGCTGCCCACTGTCTTCAGCCAGGGTTAGAAAAGCTATGAGGCCCATTTGGGTCATACTTGGGAAGGTGGTCAAATCGGCCAAGAAATGACAGTACTTACAAACATGAGGCGGGTAGGTATGTTGTCTGATTGCACCAAAGGATTTTTATAGAGCCAGATCTCCTCCGGCTGGATGACTCTCTGGAATGGATCCAAAAACTCTGTAAAACTGAAACAGAACAAAGAAAAGTGGGTGAAAGATGAGCATTCTACTGCTGCTGGAAGTCCCATCGGGCCACCCCTGCTCGCTGCCCTCCAGGTGAGGACCAGCTTCAGACAGGGGAGGAACAAGCAGCCCTTGCTGATGTTTCTCAGCCAGTTCCAAGTGGGGAAACAAGAAATCACCGAGACTTTATAGAATCCACTGTTGTCACCTGGCAGAAGAATCAGTAAAACACATAAGAAAATGGCTACGCGATTGTCTCACAAAGACTCTAAGAAGCTGTGGCTCCAGGGTGAGCTGGAAGCAGAACCGAAGCACGCTAGCTCATATCGGAGCAAGGCCCGGCCAGCAGCACGGTGGCTCGGAACAGGAAGGGCTTGAGGGGAACAAAAGTGTGGGAGCAACTGGTTCCAGCAAGAGCGGAACTGCCGGGTTTTGTCCCCCAAGTCATTCAGAGGGCACAATGCTGCCACCATCGCCTCCACTAGGGGGCAGAGTGAGAATAAAAAGCTGCCAAGAGAAGATGGAAGGTTAGGACCCGAGAGAAAGTCGTGAAGAGGAAAGAAGGAAGATGAAGGGACATGAAGCACATTCTAGGTCAGCTGCTATAGCCTCTGGAAGCATCCCAGCTCCTGATGTCTTCGCCCTGAGATACCTCATTCACCCCAAGAAACCACAACACTCCTGTCCAAGTTGAATCTTCATTGGTTGGAAGCAAGTATCAGGGAGCAAGGGTGGGGAAGGAATGCATGAGCTTGAATCTTCAGCCATCAGTCTCACCCCAGGATTCCAGCCCAATTCTCTATGGTGATCTTGTTCAGGACAGCTTCAGACGTGGCCAAAGGGGAAGGAGTTGCTCGGCTTTGAGTGTTACGCCAAGCAATTCTGATTTTGAGCCAATGAGAGATTCAGCAGATAGGATGAAAATCCAATACAAAGTCATGGCCCGAGCAGAGGACAGGATGAGACACGGGGCACAGCGGGGAAGGGAAAACAGCATAGCTGGAAAGTTGCAATTGCTGTCCTGGCAAGAGATGCTGGCACAGTGGACAAGAAAAGGGCAGCCAGGAAGGGTGTGCAGGTGGACAGGGGAGACTGGACAAAGCCCACTCTAAGTCTCTGCTTTGGGCTTCCAGGAGGACAGTGTGGACTAAGAAGAGGAGCACAGGGAAGAAGGGGCAGGAGAGGAGGTCAGCTCTCTCCTCCTCTAGACACCATGTAGGGTGGTCCACAGTCCTGGTTTGCCCAGGAATGAAAATCCTGGATCCCACGATCCCCTCAGTCTTGGGCAAACCTAGACAGAGAGTCATCCTTAAAACTGCCCTGACGAAGGCAGGTAACCAGAATTCAGGACCCCACAGCCTTGGTTTCTACCCCACACTCCATCTGTTGTGTGATTATGATCCATCTGTACCTTCTGCCACGCTGTGAGGCTCTGCAGTGTAGGGATCTCGTCAGGGCTACAAGCTCAGAGTCCACACAAGGGTGCCCAGGCCACGGCGGGACTCAGACACTGCAGCACTTAATGGCTGCTTGGGACTCGGACTAGCTTCGCAGTAATGTCTCAATTTGATCAACTCACATAAAATTCTCTTGGGTATCCAAAAAAGCCGCAAACTTCCTGCCATCTTTCTCTTTACATGTTTCACATTCCCTCCTCTCCTCTTTCCCTTGGACCCCTCCCACTAACTATGAAGTCCGACGTCCTAAAAATCTGTGGATTGATGGACTTCAAACATACAGGAGTGCTTGTGATGATTCTATTCAGCACTGTGCTCCCAGTGCCTCCATCTGGCACAAGGAAGTCACTTTGTAAATATCTGCCGGATGACAGAACAGGCCCATGAAGAGCATCGTCACGCAGTCCGACCAACAACTCATCTCCCTCAACCCAAGAATGTGCTTCCTGCAGAATGTGATACTAAGTGCGCAGAGGCCGCTTCATCAGTACACAGGAACTTCCCCTTGCTCGAAGAGAAGCACAGAGGGGCACCTGGTTCAGACTCTGGGAAACAGGCTCTCTGTTCCGGCTGTCCTGCCAGCCGGTCTGACACTTCTCCCTCTGGGGCCTCAGTAAGACCACTTGCATCAGGAAAGGGTGGACTAAATCAGGGGTAACAACCGTAGAATGGTAAGACCCTTTGAGAGACTACCCCACCCAGATCAGAGATAGCATGGACAGGGCCTGCAATGCATTGCAATGGCCATGCTCTTTACAAGTGGGTGTCATATCTAAAAGACTCCGCAGCTTCCTTGATGGGCTTTGAATCTCCATCACTAAACCAAATGATGACTAAAGATTCCACACCTTGTTTCTAAAGATAACAGACATTGATGATGTAATTTTCCTCCTTGACAACTTGTATCTGCCGCAGGAAGGCTCTGGAGCCAGACCCATCAGGTTTCACCCCCCAGCTATGGCTGTGTGGCTCCTGGCTAGTCCTTCTCATAACAGCTCCATGCCTCAGCTTCCGCATCTATAAAATGGGACACACCTTAAAGAGTTGGAATGAAAGTTAAATCAAAGAATTTGTATGAGATGCCTAGCAGAGCATGAACAGAAGCTAGTATCATACTGCCGTAATCATTTTACTGTAGCATAAAATCCATACATTCTTAACTAAACAGTTTTCAAGGCTGTGTTTGTTTGAGTTTGTGACAGTCTATTCCTAAGTGTTGTTTTTAAACATTTAAAATGAAATAGAACGACTTTTGATTGAAACATTATTTTAAGAACATGTCACCTACTTGTGACTTCTCAGGCTTCCAAAATCTCTAGTTCCTATAGCTGCACAGCAAATCACCCCAAAACATTACACACCAGTTTGTGGATCCGGATACTGAGAGGGGTTTGAGTACACAGTTCTCTTAAGAATCTTTACTGTGATCACAGAAAAGGACACGGACCATGGTCAGTCACCTGAGGGACGGACCACGCTGCTCATCAAGATGGCTGCCCACATGGCCAGCCAAGGGTGCAGGTGTTGGCCAGGAGCCCAGCTGGAACTGGTGCCCAACACCTCTCCAGCTATTGCAGGGTCATGGGTACTGTACACAGTCACTGGCTCTATCTAGAACACCTGTTCTAGAGAAGCAGCAAAAGACCCGAGTGGTTTTCTCTGACCTCACCCCCAGGGACAGAGTATCCTCTCTACCACACTCTGTTCACCAGGAGTGAGTCTTAAAGTCAGCCCTACTCAGTGGAGAGCGAACCTCACCTTGACGAGGGTGGTTTGCCCAGGAATGAAACTACAAAAAGTCACCAGATGCAGGAAATGGCTGCGGCCGCCTCTGGAACACAATTTGCTACCCACGGAGTGTTATTAACCATAAAAATCATATACGCCCTCTCTCGAAGCCCCCCACAGTAAGCCACAGGTCCGGGCACTGGGCAACCCCCTGAGCACATCCTGCCCTCACTCTGGCTTTCAGATTTTACTTCCTTTGTGGTAATTTTTCTAAACCTGGTGCACCCAGCCTTTTGCACAATCCCTCACCCTGTCCAGAACAGCGGCAGCCAGAACACATCTATCAGGCAAATTACACTCTCTAGGAGAAGCGGTACCAAGAAAGATGGATGTCCCTTCTCCAGACACGCTCCAGCCACCAGCATCTGCCTCACAGAAGCCAGACAGTGAGGCAGCTACTCAGAACAGCTAATGCTTAAAAACATACATGGGACCACAGGAGGGCATGCAGAGTAAGAGGGAGCCCTGGAGATGGTGAAGGTATTTCCACAGAGGGCTGCCCAGACCTGGAAGCTTCCTTGAGCATGCTCTTTAGAAGTGTGTGGAAAACCAAGAAATAAAAGCCCTGCTTCCAGGTGAGGACTGGAGGTGTGGTTTCCAGCTGCCTCTTTGTAAGGGCTCACTATGCAGTGAGGACCCCCAGGAATGCGCCAATCAGTGGGTCGCACATTTTGACGTGCTCCAGGAAATATCAGGGGTTCTTGTGATCACAGATCCAGACACAGGGAAGTCTGGGAGCATTTGCAGCAAACTTCCTGAGGCACAATGGCACAGTGCTGCTGATGTGTGGGTCAGAGCTTTGTGAGACACAAAGGCCATCAGCATCCCTGGGCATCCCTGGTCCAGCCCAGACTGCTGAATGACAGCCTGCTCCCAACATGACCCTCTGGGCTTTGTGTGGATGCTAGGAAACTCTGCACACTCAGGAAAGACCAGGCTTCTTTCCCCATTCTGGGCCATTTGAGAATGGGGCTGTCCAATTTTCCCTTATCCTTCCTCCATTTCCCATCAGATGAACTCCCTCTGTAAACTACATTGGTTTATTTTAGAAGAAATTTCACGTGCCTCCTTAATCATAAAATCAGCAGCTCTCCATAAACAGCAGGTAGCCAACATCCAAGTCCAATCTAACCTCACAAAGCCTCTAAGGTCATCTGAAGCCCTACTTGTATCAGAAGAGGAAAAAAGATATAAAAATCAGCAGCAAGAATTCAACAACAAGGTCATCTGAGTCCATTCAGTGGAGAGGAAAGTGGGCTTTCCTGGGTTATTGACAGCATCGTCCTGGCCCCTGTAGTAACCCATGCTCTTGAATTTCCAAGGACAGACTGAAGAAAGTACAGTAATTCTTTGACTCCAGCAGGTGTGAATTTCTAGTAGATATGGTGTAAATTAAAACACTGTAATGGCCAAAGGGCTCAGACAGATCTACTGATGTGGCTAGCTTCTGGGCTGCAAAGCAATCTGTTCTCTCTCTCTCTTTCTCTTTCTAACTGAGTTCTTTATTGGTGCATTTTGCATACACACTGCGACGAGATCTGTTCTCTTCAGGAGCATCCATCTGCATCTCTGTAGAGAAGAACTAGGGTGACTGTACACAAAATGCAGGGCTCACCGCTCTATTTAAAGCATGGGGATCACTGCCCCTGTTAGCAACTGTGTGTCACAGTGTCTTTAAGCCTGGGGTAAGACTTCTGAAATTTCATCATGATTTGACAACCAACAGTAAACTGGAAGAGCCCCAAGCCAGAAGGAGACCAAGATATCTTACACATTATAAAACGTCACTTATTAAACATGTCAGAGCAAAAAATTCTATTTAATACGAGTGCTCAAGTATGAAGCCAATATTTTCTTAATTATCAATAAACTCAGCTTCATCGCTGAGCACCAGTCCAGTCTCCAAACAACTGACTTCTTCCTTCAGTATAAGCATTCATAAAATGTTAATGATTGCCAACATCATTTCACTTTCCAGAAATTCAACTAAAAGTAAAATCTCTAAACTGTGGAGGTCAAATAATTTTTACACAAAAGCTATGGAGTCACTAGTACACCAAAACACATTTCTCTCTTTTGCGGAAATTATAACTTTTCAAAGTCTAGTAACTTGTTGGATTTGGGTAGAATGCATACTTCTGTTTCTTTGCTGTCTTAGACAATTATCTTAATCTACGCATATCTTAATTTCTCACTGGCAAAGTAGACTGTGTTGCGGGGCTTTCTTGGTTTTTTTCATGATAAAGTTGCAAGAACACAGAAAATATACAGGATAAAGATTCAGACAGAATTCCAACTTTGTGCCAACCAATTCCCTCCAAATAGTTTGCACATAGTTCAGGAATAGTGCAGATGCTTACATTCTCCTTCATTACATAACTCTCACACACACACATACAACATACACAAACATATAAACCTCCGAACATAACAGAGTTCAAATTTAAATGAGCAGAGGACAACCAGAGGCATCCAGTATTTTAAGTTGCAGGGAAAATCCATTAAAATTAACCAATGGGAAAGAGCCTCTGATGCCAACAATAAAAAATAAAAAGCAGTAATAAAGCAAAAGTAAAATAATAGAAAACCAAAGGCATTTTCCCTTGCAGGGAAGGTTGGCCTGGCAAGACTTGGATCAAGTCCCAGATTCAGCATTTGCCAGTGAGGTAGCTTGAGAGAAGTCACTTGACTGCTCTAACACTTTGAGTCCACTCTTACCCACCAGGCCTGCCACAACCACCACTCATCACCTGGCTATTCTGTGGGCAAACAATAGCCAGAAAGTCACTTTTCAACTCTTACTGTCTAAAGAGACAACACATGACTCATGCTATCAGAAAAAAATAGCTTTCTAGGTGTTGGCAACAGGAAAGCGCATTTCCTAATTGTATTACTGATTCTCCCTCTCCATCTGGTCTCTCCATGAACGGGGAAGGGTCTTGCAAATATCTGAAATGAGAAGGGTTCCAGTGTTCCAACCACGAGTCCTCTTCCCACTCTGCTTCCATGTACAACGTCTCCCGCCCAAACAACCCTTCTTATAGTGGAGACCAGGACAGTTCCTGCATAACACTGCATAGTGACTCCCAGTTTCCTGCTCATCCACAGAATCACTGAAACAAGCCAATCACACTCTTTCAGGAAGAACAAGGACACACCCAACCCTGTTGATCCCACCAAGCTTTCCTTCCCTGTCCCTACTTTCCACTCTTTTCTAGCATAGCACTCCTTGGCATGCAGTGACCTCCTCCAGGCTATCAGCATATAAACTTCTATTGATCTCCACTGTCCAGTGTTGGGTGTTGTTCATGCCCATCTCCAAAATCTAAGGACAGGACCCCTTCCTTTGACACCAGTGTGAAAAGGACAATGAGGATACGTGCCTCACTGCTACATCCCCTGAGACTGCCAGGGGGACAGAGTGAGTGGCAGTGAGTGGTCGGATGTGTGGGCCAAGTCTGAAGATGTTCACCTGTCCAGCTCCTTGGCCTGGAATGGAAGAAGGACCCACAGAGAGATGAGGAACCTGCTTCCTAGATGAGGCCAAACTACCAAGTCAAGACAGCTCTGCTCAGCTCACTCCAACATTCTCTTCAACATTCTCTTCTGGAAAGAGAACACGAGCTTTCATGCCCTACCAGTGGACCCTGAATCTGGCACCCTGGCCCTTCCTTCTGCACCATGCACCACAGTAAGGCATGAAGTCGGTACGTGGGATCCTCGTGAAGGATTCTTCCCCAGCAGGTAAACACTAAATCTATAGGGACTCTGGACCCAGCAGAGACACGGGAACACATCACACACCTCCAGGAACAACCAGGAAGACAGAGGGAGTGTCCCCTGTTACAGAGGCCTGAAGAAACAAACAACCAGATGGAATATAATGTGTTTTCACTGCATTGTAGACAGAAAACTAATAAACAAAAGCTATTTTTTTAAAACTACAAGAACTTTGAGGTTGACCGGGGGAAACTGTGGGACAGAAGAATGAATTGGGTATTACGAAGAACTCATTTCCTTTTGTGGAGTAAGGGCAAGTTATGTGGAAGAATGCCTTCCTTTTTCTTTTCTTTTCTTACTTTTTCGTTTTGTTTTTTTTGTTGTTGTTGTTGTTGTTGTTTGTTTGTTTGTTTTGAGACAGGGTCTTGCTTTGTAGTTCAGGCTGGCCCTGAGCTCACTATGTAGCCCAGACTAGCCTGGAACTCACAGCAATTCTCCTGCCTCTGCCTCCTGTGTGCTGGGATTACAGGTGTGAGCCACCACAGCCTGCACTGTGGTATGTGGTACTGATTGCTGCTGGGCATGAGTCTCCACACCCAACATTGTTGTCCGAGGTTACCAGGGACTGAACCTTGCGCTAGAACCACTGAGCTAAATCCCTGGCCCATGTCTTCTGTTTAAAAGCATAAACATTCATGAGGTTAGGATCATGATGTGCCAGCAACTTACTTTCAGGTCATTCAGAAAAATGGATACATAAACATAAACACAGATGTAAAAAAATAGGATAAAATGTGAACAACTGTTAAATCTTGGTGGAGTCCATGGCGACGGTTCTACTTTTTCCACTGTTCTGTGTAGCTGACATTTGTCAGGGTAAATGTTACCATAGACAAGTCTAGAAAGGCGACCTCAAAGGCAGCTTTACTATGAAAGGTACACAGTTGGTAGCCATGGGCCTGGGGCTAAAATGTTCACATGCTCTTCTTGCCTCTTACCATACACATGAGCTTGGGAGAGGTCTGATTTGGTACGAGCCCCTCCTGCCACCTCTGTAAAGGCAAGGGACGGTATCACCTACTCAGGGATGGCGCTGAGGAAGGAGGCGATGTCATGCCGAATGAACATAGTTCAGAGCCAGGCTGCTCTGGGCTCAGTGCATGTTCCCACATGATTCTGTCTCAAGCAAGGACAGTGTAGTGTATTCAAAGCCATTTCTGTTTCACAGAGAAGCAGAGCACATTCAAGTACTCACATGGAGGCCGTGTACGACAGTCAGGAGACTTTGCACAAACACACCACGCAAAAAGCGCACACCACCCAGAAGTACAAGTGAGCAGCAGAGCTGATTTTTCCAGCTCTTCTAAACTTTCTACACAGAGGACAGCGTCCCCTCGGAAGGGAGCAGCTGAGAACCGGAAATGTGTTCATGACCCGGAAGCAAACAGAAAGTCCTGGTCCATGGGAGCCAAAGCAGCAAGGCCTGAGCCTGTAGGTTCTAGTCATACTTCCTGGCTGAGGACATGCCGTGTAATACCCCTTCTCAACTGCAAAGTGGCTGGAACATCGCACAGGGAGATGCTTATCACTGCTGAGGCCTTAAGCAGGCACTGAGCAACTGGCATTAACACTACTAATCACTGAGTAGTTCTGAATCAAAGAAATATGTGTACACCAAATAAGGTGTGGACTTTCTCTGGATTCTAATTCAAAGATATGATGGTTAGTATCAGGTGTTGAAAGTATTTACCCACGAAACCAATGCTAACAGAACTCAGTCTCCAATTACTGTTTTACCCTACAGTGTCCAGTACAATGCTCATTCCTGGATAAGATGGTCTTGAAGAATGTAGCCAGAATTTAAACTTTCTAGAATCTTCTTCATACACACCTATGCCAGACCATAGCCAGATCTCAGGGCACTGTCCCAGGGGGAGATTGAAGACTCCAGGAAGAAGAGGACAGCAATCAATACGATGACGGAGAACTTAGTTGGAAAGGGTTTCAAAGCTTTTTTTAAACAGAAACACACCAGCCAGAGAACACTGACTCCTCTCCAGAGGTCTGGCAGTGTCACTGACATTTCCCTCCCTTTAAAACTCCTCGGAATTTCCTCAGGGCAGCTGAGTAGCAGCACAGGTGACATCAGGTCGCTCTGCTGCTCAAGGACCTCAAGGATCCAGAAATCTGCCCAGTCCCAACCTGAGCACTGACGGTTTCTCTAGGACTTACCCCTACCATGGATGGGTAAGGCTATATTCCTCCTAGCTGACAAGTGGGAGGAACAGCCACAGAAAGGAAACAGGCCTGGTGACAGCTCACGACCGGAAGTGAGACTGAGCACAGGGGTCCTGGAGAAGGCTGAGGACAGAAGCATGTGAGTGGAATCATCTTCTGAGAACACACTAGCCCCCTGCGCAGCTGGGCTCTGTGAGGCTGAGAGCTCCTCCTGCGACTCACAGAATGCCTGGGCTTAGACATGTCAAGTAGCTACATGACCCTCATTTTTGACCTGGAAGTGGTTTTGCTGATGGTAAGCATCCCTAGGTGTTTATGTGGCCACCTTCACTCTTGCCTCCCTAATGCAAGGTCAAGTGAAAACATTGGCCTACAGACCTGGGCTTGACCTCGGACCTGGAGGCAGCCTCCTGCCAGCGTGTGTGTTCCCACCAGAAGCAGCAGCATCATGGAGGACAAGCAGTAGCTGCCTCTTGGTATATCTGGGCTTCATGGCTGAGTGGAGCTGCTCACTTGAAATTTTCCCAAGCAGAGGATGAGGAGTAACTGGATCATCACCACTGCTGCAAGGATTCAGTGGCTCCAGACGGAATGCGAGGTCCATGTCAGAACGTCAGCTCCAAAACGGAAACCGGGATTTTTACCTGCTTCAGATTAAAGCTGTATTGTGAGCACTTAGCCATGTCTGGAGTGTAGTAGGTGCTCAATAAATACTCACTGAATCAGTGCCAGAGAAGTAAATCCATGGCAGCTGCCTCCATAAAGACTTAATCCTCTGCCACGTGGAACCTTCAGTTAGAGGCTGGCTGCTGGCAGCCCTCGGACCGAGAGCAGCCTGCTTTGTTTGGTTTGCACCGCTCAGTGCTGTAAAAAGTGTATCTCACGGCCAATATTGAAACCTAAGAGTTTTTCTATCAGAATTGGAATTTCTGGCTTGTGTTGAAGAATTCGGTCCTGTCACCTCGAGTCTACATCTTTGTGTTGCAACAGTTGGTTACAGGGGTCAAAGCAGCTGCCCACTTTGGAAAAGGCAAATGTCCACCCCACAGTTGCCCCCACTAAGGCACCTGCCCATTTATGTCTATGACTCATCTTGATTGTGCAGTGCGGGACCTGCACCCCCTTCTCATGGCCGCAGAGACTGGCTGCTGGTTTGTTGCGGGCTGAGCACTTAACCATCCCCAGGACCAACTCATCATTTGCTGAGCATCTCCCAGCTGCCAGGAACCTGCCATATGCTGCTTACATTATGTCTCAGTCACTCCTCACAAGAAAAGTTGGCATTTTCTTCTCTATTTTCCAGGGGGAAACTGAGGCTCAAAGAGATTTTCCTGACCTGCCCAAGGTCATTCAGGTGGAACCAAAGTAGGACTCAAACTTCCACCCATAATCCTGCGTCTTTCTGCTGTGCCCATTCTTTGAACTAGGAGAGGGAGGAGGGGCAGTGGAAACGCTAAAGACAACTGCTTGACTCCAAAGGGGGAAAATGGGGGGTGGGGCAGGACCTGCCCGGGTAGTCCAGCGACACATGCAGGTGCTGATTAGTGTTGCTCAAGGGAGCATCAAAGGAGCGAACTTGCCATGACACACCCGGTGTTTTCTTCATACCTATAAGAAAATCACCCTGTCCAATGACTCATTTTTCCTGGACATGGATACGGACATTCTTACTGACTCACTGACTTGGCAGTAAAAGGGAAGGAGGTTAGATGAGAAGTACAGACTCTGGAATCTCTCACTTCACTTCTGCGCACCGCAGCTTCTTCACCTGTACAGGAATTCTACACAGGATGCCTGGTACCTAACAGACAGACCTGATAAACATCAGCTTTTACTCCTTATTCATTTATTCAGTGCAGAGTGACGTCCCACCCACGTGGCTGAATGATTCTGAGACTTAAACATGACAGGAAGTGTGACAGTGCCTTATAAATATTAGCCTCCATGGGCCCCTTGAGCACGACCTTTCCATCCTGCGTTTGCTCCCCTTCTTCACGTCCTCCCGCCCTTCATGAATAACATCGCCCCACAAGTCTATCTAGGAACTTGGTCCTCTCCAGTGTGACCACCAGTGCCCCTAGTTTCTGGGGTCTGACGGCAGCCGTGTCTCCATCCCTGAGGTCCCACTGCCCGCCTGTCTGGGGTCTCCATGTGACACTGGGCAGCAGCTGTAGGTCTCCTGTTATATGAAAAACCAATCAATTCCCAAGTGAGAACCTGACCCCGACACTGGAGTTGGGACGTCTGTGTTCTGTACCTGACTCAGCTGCTAAAGCAATGGGAACAGTTCACTTAATCTTCCTCTGGTCCTCATTTTTCTCGCTTAGGAACTGAACTGAAGAACTTCATTTTTGTTTCTGTCTGAATTCTGTGGTTCTCACCTCCCCAACAGCAGAGAACCCCACAGTTATGGAGTCATCTGCACTCGAGGTGCTGGGCTGCTGAGTTACGTACGTAGCGTACTGCTTCATTCTGACCGCAGCACAACTCTTTAGGGCGCAGATTATTTTTCCTACCAAGAAACTATGTTTAAAGGTCAAGTGATTCTGGTGTAGGGCATGAACAGTAAGCTGTGAAATGAGTCAACTGTTGCTTCTCCTCCTTAAATGAGTTCTCAGAGCCCTTTAACTTGTTATTTTATAAGTCGTATCAAAGTATCTTACCTCCAATGAAACTAGCAACACGACCCAGGAGAATGACCCTGCTGTAAATCTCCCCAGTACGCCTGAATCCCTGTCGGCTAAATCCATGGAAAAGTCACCTTTTCACCAGAACATACAACTGCTTTGTTTGCAAATATAACAGTAAAACCTCAGGCTCTCTCTGCAAAATGAAAGATCAGAAAAGGAGTTTTCTCAGCATTCCCAACTTGCGGCTTGCCCTGCAAGACTTCTGCAGGGGGCTCCCCCAGAATCTGTGGTTGTTACTGGAGGGTCTTAATTGGCTTCCAAGATTTTGCACAGCCCTGCAAATGTGGATAATCAAGTTTGGGGAAGAGTGTAATCAAGCTGATTCATCCACAATTATCTCCACCTATTATCCTCTTTGTTTCCCCAATTACTTGCATGGAAAAATTTTGTGTAATGGAAATAGGGAAGGAGAAGGCAACAGATCCCTCCTGAGCCCCACAGCGATCAAAGGCTCAGCTTTGCCTGTGCCTGGGCACCCTGCAGGAGATGTGGGCCGGCCTGTCCTGCAGGCGCGCGGGGTAAGCGATGGACAAGAGCCCAGCGAGCACTTGTGCTGAAGCTGAAGCCTCTTCACACTGCACTTACTTGGAAAAACATCATTCCTAGTGCCAAGAAAGGACTTGTCCTCTGTCTGGTCAAGGGCGGGATACCAGGACTACCGGTAGGTGCGCACCAAAGGAAGCTCAAAAGTAATAGTGAAAACCACAGCCCTTCGGTGCTTGCTATGGGTTCTGACACTTGACATGCCATTTACCTGTATCAAAAATAATTTAAAGCAATATCACTTATAACAGCTGGCCTTTATATGCCACACACTGTTCTGGGGATTTTAAATGCATATATGTCTTTTTTACTCCACAACCACATGAAATATATAGTTGCATGAAGCCCATTTTACAGATAGTCAAACTGAGGCTCTCGGAGGCCACATGGGATTCATACAGGCAGATCCCGCAGCCACACTGGGATCTGGAGATTATATTGGCTAATTGGTATGACAGCCTCAAGGAGAGAGGAAGGTAGAGCAGATCCGCACTACCCGGCAAAGTTGATCTTTCAAAGGAACATCAGGAAAAAGGCTTAAAATAAATAGAAAGAAGGAACTCTGAATGGAAGTTGGTGGGGTGACCTGATAGCAGGTGTGTAAATCCACAGGAGGAGGCCCTGGTCTCAATCCAGCCACCAGCAGAGGCACGACCTTGCGATCAGCACCTGCATCTCTGATCCTCAGTTTCTCCATTCATGAAAGGAGAGGGCAGCCTGGGTGGTCTCTGAGTGACACCATTTAATGAGTCTCTAGACATGAGAGCTTCTAATGAGAGAAGAGACAGACCAAGGACACCTGGAGTGCTGCTTCTCCAGCCTGGCTTCTTATTAGACTTGGTCGTCATACTTTTAAAAATATCACTGGCCTTGCCTCACCCCAGACCAATTAAATCAGAATTTCTGGGCAGCTGGGATGGGGCACCCTGCTCCGCAGATGCCTTACAAAGAGACAGTGAGATGGCAACTTGGTAGATCAACTAGACACATCTCTTTATTCTGTGCTCTGGTCTTATTTCCTTTTATTTGAATTTTCTCTTTGATTTTTTAAATTGTTTCATTTATTTCCTTTCTGAATAAATCAATAATAGACCTCTCAAAAGCTTATAAGTAATCCACAGTATCTGGCATCAAAAATTATTTGCATGTTTTGAGCGCTACCTATGACTCTACATGGTGGGGACTCCCCTTCCAAGGCCACATCAGTTTGGAGCTATGCCAGCAGATGGCGCTCTCTCTGCCTATGCCATCTGTCCTTGTTTCAGACCAGCCTGAGCTGGAAGTAGGACCCAGGCCCTTGGAGGCCACTCTCTCTGGGCCACATCAGTAGTAAGGTTTGTTCTTCCCAAGAGGGACCAAGGGCCCCCTCGTCAGCCCTAGCTCGGAGGCGGAACTACTGAACAGGTGCAAGGAGTTTAGCGAGTGTGTGTTGAGCAGCACGGCCACACCAGGTGCTGGGGTCCAGAGTGACTGAGGTCCAGAGTGACTGAGGTCCAGCCCCTGTCCCCGGGGAGCTCCCAGTCTTGGAAGAAGATATGAGTTTACAAACTGACAGCATGAGGTTACTTCTGCTGCTGTAACATATCACTCCAAATGTACTCACTCTGAATAACACAAGTTCTGGGGCCGGGGATTTAGCTCAGTGGTTCTGGCGCCTGTCTTGCAAGCGCAAGGGCCCAGGTTCGATCCCCGGTAACCACATACCATACTGGGCATGGAGACTCACGCCCAGCAGCAACCAGTACCATATATCACAGTGCTGGGTGTGGTGGCTCACACCTGTAACCCCAACACTCGGAAGGCAGAGGCAGGATTGCTGTGATGTGAGTTGGAGGCTGAGCTCAGGGCCAGCCTGAACTACAAAGCGAGACCCTGTCTCAAAAAAAAAAAAAAAAAAAAAAAAAAACACCCCACAAGTTCTGGATGTTAAAAGTTCTACCTTGGGTCTCACTGTGCTAAAATCAAAGTGCAGATAGGCTGTGCTCCTGTCTGGAAGCTTTGAGGAAAAACCACTGCCTGGCCTCTTGCAGCTTCTACAAGATACCATCATTCCTTGGCCTGCGATTCTCTCATTGTTTAAGTCAACTCAACCATGCTGCACCTCTCTGACCTTCTCTTGTGCCCTTGTTCATCTCTTTCTGAAGTACACATGATTAGACCGAGCCGCCAGGCCATTCAGGATAACCTTCCTATGTCACGACACCACTGTTTCACAAGCTGCACTACATCTTCCAGCTAACTTCCCTTTGTCATGTCAGGTAAAGTATTCAGTGAGTCAACCTTGAGGCCGTGGATGCATCTGGAGGAATGTGATTCTGTCGTACACTGACAGTGATTAGCAACTGACTTTTTGAAATGCTGCAGTTATGTAAAATAACATGCAAATATGCACAGGAAAAAAGGGAGCCAGTAAGAAAATTCCTAAAATGGTACCAAGTACAGCATCTGTTCCATCACTATCACATCACATTTAAGTCTCCTAGTTGCCCTTAGTTCTGTGCCGAGTAGTAGTTGCTGTAAATTCCATAACAACAGTACTCTCGTCTATGTCCCTCTCTATCCCAGAGCTGCATCCCTGGAGAGGTACCAAGTCCACAGTGGTGACAGTGGACAATAACCAGAAATTTACTATACCTTGCAAGGCACACACACTCTCTCACTGTCTCTCTCTCTCTCCAGTCTCAACACCTGGAAAACTCACCATTGGCCCTACAACAAAGAGTGCAAGAGCTCTCAGGGCACCGTGAATCCAAAAGAGTTCAATTTCAACCTTCCCTTCTCTGTTCTGGCATCCCACTATGAGGTAGCAAGGGCTTGGCTAGCTATGCACACTGTGGAAATAACAAATCTGTTAGGGTTGAAACTGCTCAGTGTATCTGGACATCTGATTCTGAACAATTCTGACCACCAGCAGCACCACCAAGAAGCTGAAAGCCTACGGGATGCACATCTTTTGTCAAAGCAGGTCCTCAACCAAGTAAGTGCTTCATAAAAGTGGATACTAACGCTACGCTTTACAGCCAAGGGCAGAAAGGGTAAGTGACTGGACCGCGGCCACACAGCCAGGCAGAGACAGCTGGGACTCACACCCAGCACTGTCTGACCTCCTGTCTGTGAGTCCTTCCATCACCGCACAGTGCCTCAGGGGTGCAGAGGATAAATGCCTGTGAGCTGATGACGCAGACCACGTGGCTCCCAGCTGTCCCTGGGCCAGCAGGAGCTACTTCAAAACGGGTCACATGCTGAGCCAGGGAAGAGTCAGCTGCTGAGCCGGCAGATGGGACCCAGAAGCAGGAAAAGTCTCCACCAACAGCCATAAAGTCAGGGCCACAAATACAAACATTCCTGCACTCGCACACCGGAAGGGGTGGTATGTGCCACCAGACAACAGGATCACAGCTTCAGAGATCTTTGGCGGGCACAAACTTCAGGTGTCAGCCCGCTTTTAGATCCTCCGTGGCAGCCACATCTGCCCCACGCAGGTCACAAGCGCACCAAGCCTCACAGGAGTTTGTGCGGACTCAGGGAAACAAAGCACGAGGTGCTGGAGAGTCCTGGAAGGTGACCTGGTCTCCGGGGGTTGTCATCTCATGACTCCTGACTACACTTCTGCTATACAAGTCCACCAAAATTCCCTCTGTCATTTGGCATTTGTAGTTAACAGGTGACTCCCTTGAAGCAAACAGTCCGCATGTGGCTGGAGCTCTGTTTGAAGGCTCTTTATTTCAAGGAATGAGTTGTCCCTTCTACCTGGTGTACTCCAAGCTGCCTAAGAACCCCTCAGAAGAGTCCACACCACCTCCCTTGGTGGCTGTACATGGCCCAGTTCTTACGCTTGTCGTAAGACATTCTGGTGAAGCTCCCACAGTTCCGTCACAAAAGACAGACTTTGTTCTGTCTGACAAAGTCTGCAAAGCTGTTGCTCTCAGTGCTCCACTGCAGCTACAGGATGCCCTGCTGTGGGATTCAGGCCACTGGCGCATTTCTGGCATGGATGGGCCACAAGCCCAGCTGTGCCTTCAATGTCTGCTTCATGCCAATCAAGGTGTCACTCTTCAGGGTGGAGCTCCTGACAAGGCAGGCGCAGTCCCTGCCCGCAAGGACTGCAGAGGGGAAATAAACCGCTGGAGCCTGGACAACAGTTTGGGGACCACCATGATGGGGTTTCCTGCACTATCCAAACATCTGGAAGGACAGCAGAAGCCAGTAGCTTTGAGCTCAAGGAAGGTCCCAGAGAACATAAGAGCCCAGTTAGTGCCTGATAACCTTATGGGTTGATGAGAAGAGTGTGGGAGAAAAGAATAAGTAGGCAGCATGCTGAGAAGAACTCACAGTGGAGGTGGAGACAGGAGCAGTATCTGAGCCAGTTCAGCCGCCTTCAGATCCGAGCATCCTACACTGTATGCAGAAGACATAAGACACAACTAACTAAAGATTAGCACTGGAAACCCACAGACCTTCCTAGGTCCACAGTGCTCTAAACCAGGTCTCTCCTGTGTTGGGCCAATGCTGCCGGCACTACTGAAGGGCGCCATGGGCTCCACGTGTAATCCCATTAGGGTTTACCTTGTTAGTTGTAGGCCCATCATTCCTGTCAAGATTTTTATAAATCCTGATTCTATTATCTGACATATTAGCCCTCCATCTTGGTTTTGTGTCATTCGCTAATCTGATAAGCTTGCCTTCTGTGTCTTTATCCAAGCAGCTGGTAAAATTCTCAGACAAGAGAGGTCAGATTTAGAGTCCCAAGGCACAGCCCTGGGCGGTGTCCTTCAGCCATGCTCAGACAGTCTCAGAAAGTGCTCCTCGCACACCCTCACTGTCCGCACTCTAACTACTGGATTAGCCAGAAGACCTCGGCCATTGGACTCTCAGGGCCAATGTACACGTGAAAAAGACTAAAATTTCTCTCCCATGCACCTCTGCCACCAAACTATCTCTCTGTAAGAATGAGCCTCAAACAAGACCTTGGCCATGCAGAAGGTTCAAGTGCTTAGCACTGGAGAACTGTTCAAATGGCCAGGCAGGTGTCAAGCACAAACACTCTGCTTTAGAAACCATTTTATCTTTAATTTTTCAAGAATAGAGAAGATATTTCAAACTATAAGAAAAAAAAACACAAAGATGACAACCCACAGCTAAAGCATAGGAAAGGGGTCTCCCACCTCAGCAGACCAGAAGAATCACAGGACTACCTGAAGGTTATCATCCCCATTTTGTGGTCAGCCATAGGTTGTTATGATCAAGATCTTCTTTTAAAAGAAAAAAGTAACAATTTACCCATCATGAGCATCATGAATGGTGTAAGTAAATGTTTAGTCACTCAGCAAACACACCCTGCATGCTGAGATAAGCCAGGTCTTGGGGAATTGTGGGAAGATACTGCAGGACAGCAGGGATCCCAACAGGTAGGCTCCCTGTGCTCATGAAGTGTACAATCTGCTGGGCAAAAGGAGATGGCAGACAGAGACACCAGCAGATAACAGACAACATTGATTTGGGTTATAATATGTGCAGTGGTAAATAAAAATTAATGTGACAGAGTAGGGCACAGGATACTGAGCAGCATGCTCTGTGAAGGGTCATATGAGCAGACTCTCACACAGAGCTAGCCAGCTCAGGCACTGCTAGAAGAAATGGGAACTGGCACAAACTTTCCAGTGGCAATATGGTGGAGAAGAAAATCCTTCAACACAGACATTCCCAATCCAATAAATAAGCCTGAACACATAATCAGAATATGCACAGGATGTGGGTACCAGTGTTCTTCACAGCATTGTCCGGATCCACAGAACATGGGGCATAGCTACTCAGGGCACACACAGAGGAGTGCTTGTGTTTAATTATTTGTCTTCATCTAATGGACAGTGTGGAAGAATATTTATTAGCATAGGAAAATGTCAAGGGCATAATGTCAAGTGAAAAGCAGGCCACAAGATTTTATTTCAGATGAGGCATATCTTTTGTGCAGAAAAAGGATTATATATTATGTATTATGAAATGTGTGTGTAGAGCAAAAACTAAAAAAACACAACCCACAATGTTGGTTGGTTTTCTCTAGGTAATAGGATCATAAATAATTTTACTTTCTTACCATTTTTCTCTCTGTGTTATATAAGTTTCCTGCATCAAGCCAATAATTGTTTCATAACTAAAGCCTTTATTTAACAGAAAAGAATTCTACTAGAAAGATAGTTTGTCTCAAAGCTGTGGTTCAGGAGGCAGGACACTTCAGCTACAAGAAGGCAGCCACACCGAGAGCCACCCATTGGGAATAAGTGATCTACACCTGGGGAAATGGGCCAGACTCCACTGACGGTGGGACGGTCAGCTGTGGATACAGGCCTGACAGGAATCAGAGACAGGATGTGACAGATAATCGGGACTGCTAAGTTGATTGATTTAAGAGAAGCATGAAGAGGTGACTGGATTGCAATAGCAGGAACCTCATCAATATTAACGCATTAATAAGTCACAGCCAAACGTGTTACTAGGAGGTGGCATCTGATTGGAGGAATCCTATCACTAGGAATGAGCTTCTGAAGGTTATTTGCCTCTCGGGCTTTTCTCTCACACTGTCTGCTTCCCGGCTCCGATGACGGAAGCAGCTTTCTTCTACCATGCCTTATCTTCATGATGTTTCTGCCTCAACACAGACTTAAAGTCTGTGGAGCCAGTTTACCATGGACTAAAACCTCTGACAGCATGAGCCACGGTAAACTTTTCCTTTTGTGAGTCATTTGTCTACAATACTGGTCACAATGACAGAGAGCTGAGTAACACCACAGCGCGTGTCTTCCTACTGTTAACCTCCACTGTTCCTAGAGTTCATTCTTCAATTTTAGAGAACACAAACTCAGTGTATCAGACCTCTAGCAGGCTGAGAGTTATAATATTTCTCTTATATTATTTGGAGGTCTTTGTATCATTCCTGTATTAATCTGACTTGGTCACTTTCTCTATGCTGAAATGCGGTCATTATAAATATCAACCATAATACCTGCCATCTCAATTGTCCTTCTAATCATATGTTGGGCTACTTTTACCTGTCCAAGTCCACGATATTCAAATGGGGAGAGCCATTCTGTGAGCTGCCAGAAGTGTGATCCGAAGCTACATCACAATTATCTTTCTTTCACCATCTGCTATTTCTGGAGCACCTATGACAGCCCAAGCATTGATCAGAGCGCAGAAATGTAAGTGGTGAGCATAGATGACCTCTCCTGAGGGTTCCCATCTAGCAGAGGAAATGCTAGCATAATCCACGGCCACACAGACGGTGACATATAGGCTTATTTCATTTGACATTGGTCTGCATTAAGACCTAACTCTGTCCAGTGTGAAGTCAAACCTAGCTGGGTCCCAGCAAGTTTTGCCTTCTGACTTCCCACTGAAGGTGAAATCGCCTGGGATTTCTGCTGGTTCCCAAGCACCTTGCTTAGATATAAAAACATTAGTGGTGGGATGGGGCATTTCTTTTCAGAGCACATTCCTCAATCAGTTCTTTCTATATTTAAATTAGAAATAAATAAAATGAATACAAAAACTGTTTGACATATCTCTAGATTCTCAAAAGAAAAGAGAAAACCCTCAGGCAGTAATTCTAAGTGCTGAGGCAGCAGTGAGGAAATTTTAAAAAGAAGAAGAAAAAAAATCTTGGTTCTCCTGGATTAATTCAAACTAGGCAGCTCATATTTTTCAGAGCAAAATGAAATCACAATTTACTGTTTAGGTACAAAGTACACAGATAATTAATCAAGGCTCATCTTGAAAATCTTTATATTGGCTATTTGAAGGCAGATGTTGTTTTCCAACAACGTCTGCTGACATCCAGGGAGAGATTCTATTTGTTAAAGAAAGAAACCAGAAGTGTGATAAATTGAGACAGGAAATCCTTATGAACAAATGACTTCTGGAAACTAGATTCAGTCAGAGTGACCAGAGGACCACTGAGAAAAGAACTCAGATAAAAATCTTGGTCTAAAACAGGGGTAAGAAAAACGCAAGAGAGTTTTGAGGTAAGCCCTCAAAAAACAGTAATAACGGTGACATTTGTAGTGTGGCACCTGCTGGCGTTTATCCTCCAAAAGCCGCCTACGGTAAGGAGGTTAGTATTTTTATTGCTACTCTTCAGATTAGTAAACTGAAGGAGGAGAGAATAAAGTAACTCAAGGAGCGTGACGCTTGACTTCACACACTCTGCTTCTAGATCCTGAGATCATCGGCATGAGACTCGTCTGCATCCAAGTATGGACTTGTATGGCCAAGATGGGACTCAAGTCACAGCACCCCCACCCTCCTGCAGCAACAGAGCAATGGCAACAGAAGTCTCCAAGTCAGGGAGGACCGGGTTCCAATTCCACCTCTGCCGCCCACTGGCAAATAACCACAGACAAATGACTCCTGTCTCTGGGCTTGCACTGCCCACCTGCAGTGTGAGAAAAATGAGAGGCTCCATTCACACTTCTACTTTGCAGTGCAGTGTAAGATTTAGGTGATTTACCTGCACAGAAAGCATAAGGACCTCATCTGGTACAGGGGGGAAGTGGGACGATGAGGAAGAAAAGGAAGAGGAGGAAGAAGAGGAGCTGCTTTTTCAGCTGCTGCTATTGCTCCCACAACAACAGTCCACAGTGCAGGCCTCCAGGCTGGAGAACTAGTAACCACGTCCACACAGCAGAGGACATAGCCAGCCTCAGGCAAAGCTTTGTCTCTAGTGCTTTCAGCCTCTTTCATACTCCCAACTCTGAGCATTACTGAGACCCCAGCTCCACGACAGCTCATAACTGCTCCTGGCTTGTCCAACTTACTGGAAACTTTTCAAGACAGTGAGCCCAGCTGCAGCCTGGTCTCCAAGGACCTTGCTGGTGCAACGTGGAGCAAGCGGGCAGACAGATAGCATTATTCACCTGGGCTCCCAGAGCCTGACACAGCACCTAGCACAGTGGGGCTTGGTGCGCATGTCTGAGACTGTAGGAGTGAAGTCACAGACTTTGCCTTAAGTGAAGGGAGTGGACATTCTGCCTCCCATGCTATCCCAAGGCAAAGACTCCCCCCAAATGATGTGTCACTATCCACAGATACCCTGTCCAAAGAACAGCTATTGCCAGTGCGATGTGATGGGCCCTCTAGATATGCAAGCTGATCTTTGTAGAAAAAAGACCTCTAGAAATACCCATTCTGAATTTAGGATTCATCCCTTGACATTTAGAACAAGAAGCATAGGAAAGCTCAGGTAGAGGAGCCTGTGAGAAGGAGATACTGGCTTCAGGCATGGCTTGTCATCCCTTCCGGTTTTCTGGGTCTATGAACACATATTTCATGTAGCCCACACAAGCACAACAAAGACACCGAAGTGGGCAAGTATTGATTTTAATAAGGAGCAGCCGTCTCAACTCTCACAAAGGCTGTCTAGAGCCACAGCTGCATTCAACTGATCCCAACGAGGATGGGAAAGGACAAGACCAAACATTCCGAGCCACATGCTACAGTCTGACCTCTGACGGCCAAAGAGCCAAGAGGCTGGGATACTAGGATTGGCTCTGCCACCGAACAAGAGGTTCTGATAAGGTTCTCGGTTAAGAAGAAAAGAAAACAAATTGTAAGGAAGAGGATGCACCGGAGAGTCCCTGAGGACTCCTCCAGATCAGACACCTGTATGATGTACCTCACTGTGTGGTGCGATCTGGCGGATGTCGAAGTTCCATTCGCTCAGTCGATCCCTCCCATGGCCATCATTTCACTGAGGTTGTCAGGGTCGCTTAATTATCATGTAGCCTCACAACCAGTCCCTTCTCTTTCTTTTTGCACCGAAATCAGATGTAAATTGTCCCAACACATAAACCTCTCAATTTAAAACTTTCATGCTAAGTACTGACACTTCATTTATTAGCAGAGTGACCCTGGACAAGTTCTTTAACCTCGAAGCCTTCGATTTGCAAAACATGAAAGAACTATGAAATTCCTCCTTCATGCAGCTGTTTGAGGAGTCCAGTGGGTCTGTGTGAGCCTGTCTGCTCTGCCTTCCCACTGCTTAGCATGCAGTAAGGTCTCAGTACATTCCACTTATTACTATTATCTTCTCCTCGTCATCCTCATCTCTAGAGCAAACAGCAACCCAGACTGGTGCTTTTAACAAACAGCACGCAGTAAGGTCTCAGTACATTCCACTTATTACTATTATCTTCTCCTCGTCATCCTCATCTCTAGAGCAAACAGCAACCCAGACTGGTGCTTTTAACAAACAGTAGGGGGGTCTTTTTATCAAGAAAAAAGTCAAAATAAACCATGTCTGCTTCCTGTGGATTTTCAGATATTAGATTCTAATATTTAAAAGTTTAATTGAGTATGTTCTTAGTACATGACTGAAGATCCTTTTATTGTCAGAATTAGACACAAGTATTTCTTTCATTAAAAGAACGGTTAACATGATACGTCTATAAAACTCTATTATCCATGTTGTAATCACCGGTTTCAGGGATGATACGGCCAAACCAAACCTCACAGAAAAATAAAGTCAGAGCTGAGTTTCTGAAAGTAAGATTTCAACAGCAATGTGAAGTAACTTAACAAGAACTCAGAAATCATGAAAGTACTCCGTGAAAGTAAAGTTGATGGATTTCTAAAATGTAGTCTTTATGTTAAAAATGAAAACCCTACATCAAAAAGTTTTGAAAATCTTTTAAAAGAGACATCCTGTTCAAGATTGCTGATTACACCTCATTTCTCTTCTTCCTTTCAAAACTGAAAAGAATTACATGTAAATGTAAATCTATCTCAGACAATACCGATCAATAAAGCAGAACTGGAAAGAGAATTATGAAAAAGATTAAGCCAATGGGAATAAAAAATGCGCAGAACAACAAAGGAACTTCCCCATTAACATTAGCCATAGAGAGAAAACATAAAATTCTGTGTACAAAATCCCTTCAAATCCCTGACTGACTCTGAGACTGCAAGAAGCAGGGCAAGACTCCAAGGAGCCCAGGGGAGCTGCAGCTGCAGTCTGGAGGCAAGCAGGGGTTCCGGCAGCTGGCTAGTGCCCGTGGATCAAGTGTGGAGCTGAAATTTCTCAACTTGAATTTTCCACTGCAACTGCAATAAGGTCAAACCAGAGGATAAAAACCACATCCCACGATGAAGGGATCAAAGGCAAATCCAAAACAGACTCGCCCAAATGCAGACTGAAACAAAGTGTCTGAGGATTAATGATCCTGACAATAAATTCAATGAATGCAAAAACAAAATTTGACAATTGCAAGGAAAAATAACAGTCCAGAAATTCTACAATGTATGATTCACAGTGTCCATAAAGTAAATTACTAAACATGCACAGAAAAGAGAAAAATATTACCCATAATCATAAAAAAATCAGAACATAGATGATTTTAATGTGAAAATTAGAAGAAAAAATTTTCTATTTTAAATACATTAAAAGCTGAGCACAATAGGTAAATACATGAAAAACATCAACAGAGAAACTTAAATTCTAAAAATAACCAAATAGAAATTCTAGAACTTAAAAAAATGAACATGTGAAATAAAACATTTTTTAAAAAATTATCTTTATTGGTACATTATGAATACATATCATAATCACATTCAACATTAAGAGTTTGTACCAGAATATGACATGACTTGATTCTCATTTTTTCCCCTTTACCCCCACCTTGCATCCCCCCACCCCCTATATGCATAATCTTTGTTTTCTTTTTTCTTTATTATTGCCACATTAGTTTCCCCCTCGTTATTTACCCTTACACTCTTTCCTTTTAAATATTTTCTACTTCACAATATCAACTATACATACTACAACTCTATTTACAACTTCATTTTCTCATACCAGAGAAAAGATCTGTGACCTATTTATTTCGTTTATGAGGACATCTTCAAGGAACATCCATTTGAGTATGAATCACTCAATCTTACCATTTTTAATGGCAGAGTAATACTCCATTCTATAAAAGAACCACATCTTCTTTATCCAGTCTCCAGTTGATGGACATTTGGGTTGTTTCCAAGACTTAGCAATCACAAACTGAGCTACTATAAACATGGGTGCACTTATGTCGCTGTGAAATGACTCTTTTAATTCCTTCGTGTATATGCCTAGCAGAGGATGGCCGGGTCAAATAGGACCGCCAATCCTAGTTTTTTGATTACAGATTTACTTGCAAAATAGGCACAGAAGAACAAAAACTAATAAATCTGAAGATAAGCCAATACAAATTATTTTAAATTGAGCTATAGAGGAAATAAATCAAACCATAACAGAGTCTCTAAGACATGTGGAACAATATCAAACTGTCCAATATATGTGTAATCAGGGAAAAGAGAGGAACAAAAGAATGGGGTAAAAAGAATATTTGAAAAAAAGTCTTAAGAATATTTAATTAATACAGACATCAAGCCACAAGTTCCAAGAATTTCAATGAACCTAAGAAAGAAAAATACAAATGAGACCAATTCAGTAATATTATAGTTAAGCTGCTGAAACCAGAAAAGTCTTAAGAGGAAATCAATCCTCATGTGTTACATTTGGAAAGCTACAATACCAGTAACAGATGATTTCTCTTCAGAAACAATGGAATCCACATGACAATATAAAGACAGCTTTCAAGTGCTGAAATAAAACTGCTAACTTAGATTTCTATACATCGCAAAGAACAATGGCAAAGGTTAAAGACAATTCCAAGAAAAGCAAAGAAATTTCACTTGCAACAAACTCCACAAGAAACACTAAAAGAAGTCCTTCAAGCTTAAAGCTTAAAGATATAACTTCAAACATAAAAGCAAATCTAAAGGAAGTAATAAAGAGCAGTAGAAATATTAAATATGTGGACAAATAAATTTAAGAGCCTTTATTTTTATAAAAATATGTTGTTTACAGCAAACAATAATTTAAATGTTTTATTGAATTAGTACTTACTAGCAAAATCTAATAATGTAAGATGAAGAAATCAATGTATATTACCATAAGATTTTTACCTTTACAGTAAATAGTGTAATACTGATCTAAAGCAGATAGTGATGAGTAAAACTGCATACTGTAATATTTAAAGAAACTACTAAAATGTTTAAAGCATTGTATTAAAAATTCAGGAAAAGAGATAAAATGGAATACTAACAAGTATTTGACTAATGAAAAGAATAAAATGAGTGGAAAATAGATGAAACAAATGGAAAGCAAATAAAAAGTTGATAAATTTAAACCCAATTATATTAATAACTGCATTAAATATAAGTGGCTGAACTGTCAGTTAAACAGCAAAGACTGATCATATTGTTAAAAGATACAGCTAAACACTGTTTTCAAGTGACATATATTAAACATAAAAACATGGAAAAAGGCATTCCAGTGAAGACTTTACTCTCAAGGAAGATTACTGAAATATATTAATGTTACATTAAGGAGAGCTCAAGATAAAGAATTGTGGCGACCAGGGATTTAGCACCTGCTAAATGTTCCAGCACCTGCCTTGCAAGGGCAAGGTCCCTGGTTCGATCCCTGGTAACCACATACAAAAGTGCCGGGCATGGTGACTCACATCCACCAGCAATCAGAACCACATTCCACGGTGCCAGGCATGGTGGCTCATGCCTATAATCCCACCATTCAGGAGGCAGAGGCAGGAGGATTACTGTGAGTTCCAGGCTCACCTGGGCTACATAGTGAGCTCAGGGCCAGGCTGAAGTACAAAGAAAGACTCTATCAAAAAAAAAAAATTGTGAAATTAAGGTACAATTCATAAAAAGGAGGTGAAAATGTAAAAACATTAATTAGAAATATATGCACAGACATAGAAATTAAGACATAAGTCGGTAAAGTACAAAAAGGAAGGTAGCAAGAAATAAAAAACAACAGAAAGAAAAATTATGAGCTGTTCAGTTTTAAGTAAGTAACACCGGAGGAATGGTCTTAGTACTTTTGCACTTCTATAATGTAATACATCAGCTTGGGTTATTTATAAAGAACAAGATTTACTTCTTACAGTTCTGGAGGCAGAGAATTCCAAGACTGAGGAACCTACGTGTGGTGGAGGCTGTGTGGCAGAAGGCAGAAGAGGAAGAGGAAGCATGGTGGGTGAGGGGCCATATGCACAGCGTCAAGTCCTATAAGCCGTGCCAGTCGGTCCAGGCTTGAGGGCAGAGCCCACATGATCTAAGCGCTCCCCTTAGGTCTCCACATACAATTGCACTGGAGAGTAGGTTTCCAACACATGTTTTTTGGGAGACACATTCAAACCATAGCAAGAGGACAAACATAAAAATAAAGTACCACAAAAAGAAAACACAGAATAAGGTGGCAGCAGTAAGAGAAAATGTTAATTATCTCATCATCAACAATGACAACACAATGTGAAGACTTTAATTATCTTAGTTTGACATAAATAGCATATCTTCATATTTAAAAGACCAAATTTAGAAGAACACACTTAAGAGTGTGATTATCGCAGATCTGAATAGCACTGTTAACTTTCCATAATATATTTGGAACTTCTGTAACCACCAAAGAGAAAGTATTCATTATTCTCACACTACATAAATTCCAAAAAGAATAAAATATGTGTTTTGTCACACAGAAAATCATAATCAACTATAAAACACTGAAATCACATAAGCCATAGTTTTCATTTCAATATAATAAAACTACTTCAAGATTATCATCTTCATACTAAAGACTAGGAAACTAAAAATCAGAGAAAGAAAGCAACCTACCAGAGTTCATACAGCTAGTAAATAGCAGACTAGTGCTTTGACCAGGCATCGTTGCTCCGTGTACAGTCATGGCAGAGATGTAAGCCAGAAAGATTTCCCCTAGACTTCTCTAAGTATACAGCGAACTACAATCATTATAATGTCCATTTAGTCAAATCAATTAAGTCAGTTGCAATCTCCCGATAAAGGCATCATAGAAAACAATGGCTGATTTCATAATCGATAAACCATTTGATAGAAAAACTAAATCCTTCACCTCATCACATAAGTAAAAAAAAAAAATAGCCAATATACCAGAGAATTAAACAACAAACATATAAAATACTAAGAAAGCCAAGAGAATATTTCTGTTTTGGATGGAAAGAACTTTCTAAGTAAGATTACAGTGAAATTCTGGAACCAAAAAAGAAAAGAATGGCAGATTTTAACTGCTTAAAAATTAAAACATGTGGACACTAACAGAAATCACAAAGAAATTTAAGTCAACTATAAATGTGGAGGAAATATTTTCAATACATGTAAGAAATGATTATGTATCATCGCCTTTATATATCAGTAAGATCAATTCTGAGGTCCACCAGAAGCAAAAGGAAAAGGAAAAGGCACGTACTTTACTGAAGAAATATAAATGGCCACGGCATACGTGAAAAGGCCTTCAACACTACTTAGACAAAAAGTGAAAAGGACAAAACCTTCCATCCCTCCAAGAAAAAAGTATCGAACATTCATGTGCAGTACTGAAAAGACAGACTCCTTTGTAGACGGTGAAGTAAAATGTACATCTAAGCAGCATAGCCTGCTGTCAACGTCATTAGGTTAAGAAACGCTTAGCAGGTTAGTAAAGCGCAGTACTAAGTGTTTCTGGTGGACGGCAGAGGCACAGAGGCACGGCCCCAGGTACTCTAGAGGTGCACTGCCCCTCCTCTCTGGCATGGTCCTCTGCTATAGTTTCCAGCAGTCACAAACTAAGTAGCTTTTCTCTGCCACGTCCTTCCATCATGACGTTCTTGCCTTGCAGCCTGTAAATCATGTACTGGAACGTCCGGAACTGTGAGCTAAATTAAACCTTTTCTCCTTTAGGTTGTGGGCATCAAATATTGTATCTCAGCAATGGGAGAGCTAATACACATGTGGACTTTGACCCAGAAAATACACTGTAAAAGTTTATCAAGAAGCAATAATTAAATAGGTGTACTACAACTTATGCATAATTATAATGCTGCTTGTCATAATAAAAGTGAAAATATCCTAAAATACCCTGAATATATAACATAAACATAATGGAACACTACACAGCCAGTAAAAAGAATCAAGTAGCTCTATACAGACAAGACATAACCTCAACATATACTAAGAAACTTTATACATAAAATCTATTCTTCATTTTTTTCAATTGTATACAAACACGTACTACACAGTTTAACAAGAGAAAGGAATGGAATTGGTAGAGAAAAGTCAAGGTATTGAAGGAGGTTTACACTTCTGGTACTTCTTTAACTTTAAAAAATATTTTATAATCTTTAAAATTTTTTCTTTATAAGAGGAGAAATACTCATTCTTATCACATTTATTTTTATGTAACCCTTTCTAATATTTTGCTCAAATCAGATATACTTCAAGTAGCTGTAATTCTTGACCTTCTTTGTAAAATCCTTTTTCACCCATATTTTATCATAAAACAATTATTTTCAAAATGATTTCTGGTTATAACATTACTCATATGTTCATAATATGCCAAAATTCCTTCAAATACTGACCATATGAGTTTTTATTCATTTATTTTTATTCCATAAATATGTATTTCATAGAGAACTACAGCAATCAAAATTTTTAGAAAAAAGAAGGATTCTTTATTTCTTACTTTAGTACCTCAATGTATTTTTCCCGGAACTCTAAATCAAAGGAAGGAACAATTTTGTGGCTACTTGTGCACTGCAATATTGCTCTCCCGAAGGGCTAAGCCCAGTCACAGTTCCATCAGCAGCATCTAATTACCTGCTTCACCACAAACTCTCACCTTCCGAGTGGTAATCTTCACTCTATGATTTCTCTTAAGTATTTTAGTTGATGTAAAATATAAAAATGTTGATTTTTGACACTTTACTGCCTCAAATATTCCTGAAGCAATAACCAAAAAATCATTCAGTGCTCCATCCAAAGATATTTCATTTGCTTCCTTTTTCTGTAACAGTAACCATCCATAATGATTTTTTTCCTGATTATGTACAAATCTAAGATATGTTTGATGTAAAACAATAACTAGCATAAAGAAAGAGGGAAAAAACACATATATATTATATAATCTCACCAGCCTGGAAAAAAAAAATACTACCAAGATTTTGTTGTGGGTCTTTATAGACACTTTTCTTACAGATAAGGACAGATTGAATTACATGTGCACTTACATAATCAGTTTATAACTTAGCAACAGTTGATAATGTCTTCTCAAGTCAACTCATAGTTAACCACTTCACTAATTTTAATGGCTGCACACCTCATCGGAACACCTAAAAATTTTTTTGCTAATCTACCTTCAGTGCCATGCTATTTTCTTCCAGGGCATATCTTGCACTTCCATAGAAATCACACATTTAAAGTTGTATGCATCATTTGTGTTTTTGTTAGTTCCTTATTCACAGTCATTGCTTATTTTTCTATCAAAGTTCTCTTCTCATTTCTTATTGATTAGTAAGAGTTCTCCAAACATGAGGTCTAACTCTGTGCAAAGAAGGACAACAGTATCACCTCCTGATGGAGCTGCAGAGATTCAAACATCCTACATCATCCTAGTTCAGAGATAGCACACAGGAGATGTAAAAGATTTCCACCTCCACCTTCTGCCCTTCCTATAATTAAGGCAGAGAATCAAATCAGCTAAAAGACATGTGTGTGTATATATGCATATTTATACATACACATACATGCATATTTATACATACCACATACATGCATATTTATACATACATATATATGCAATTTATCAGTGACTTCTGATAAAGTTTGTAGATCCCAGTCCAGCACTCAGTCCTCTTCTGCAGTTCCAGGAGAGGTTCTTCTTCTGTTGTTATTACACTGGGACATTAGACATCTTTTAATTGACTGATGTTCCCACTTTAGTCATAGAAAAGAAGGAGGTTGAAGAATGAAAAGAAACCAGCTCAAATGTACTATCAGCATCTTTATATGAGAAACTCATCACACATTACATCAGTCCACCTTTATAATGCCTCCACGAGGCATGCCAGATGCCAGAATGCATTTTTACATCCACAGAGTCAGAACGTAACTCCTCACTCACAATGCATAGTGCTCACACAAAATGGTGACCACTGTAGGCTTCTTTGTGTCACCTGCTAGGCCCTCCACATGCTTTATGCAAGGAAGCTTCTCAAGAGAGGAAGATTAATGCAATGTGAAGACTAGATATTGCTTTTAGGTAAATGCTTCTTTAAAATCCTCTGGTGAACAGCCCAGTATTTCCACTCCAAGGACTATAGATACATCAAAAATTATAAATATGGCTGCTGAAAAACAATAGCAGCATTACAGTTAATCACCCAAAACAATAAGTAATCCAGATATCAGGAGACACGAAATGAGTAGACAGACAGAGATGTAGTTGCACATGGAACGAATGCTCTGCAACAATGAGAAGGAACAAGCTCTAACTGGCCCTGACAACACAGACAAACTTCACACACAAAAGTACACGCCTACTATGACTCCATTTTATGCAGAGTTCAAAAGTGGTGTGAGAAGTTGGGGGGTGGTGACCTTCCAGTGGTAGCAGTGGGCTTGGCAGGTAGGGCCTGTCCCGGGCAGCAGTACAATTATGAACAGAGCACTTTTCTTCATGCTTACTATTTTTAGATTGAACTAAATGAAAGTTCCAGTTCTGTAGGCCAAAATAGTCAAATACCAGCAATTTCATAGGATTAAAATTAATACTACAATAAAACATGTTATTTTTTTCAGTATTGTTTTTTAAAATCCTTCAGTAAAGCGGAAAGAAATATTGCCTGCTGACTGGCAGACCGTCAGCTCTCTGAAACCCACCCACAATTCTCCTGCAGCATCTCTGACCCTCTTCTCCACTCCTTTGTCTTTAGCAGAGACAGAACAGCAGCAAGGCCCTGGATTCTGTGGGGCAATCTGTGCAGAAGCTATCCCTGAACTCCCTGGTGCCAGCTCGGCCCTGTCCCAGGCCTCTCAGGGCTCCGCTGACACCTCCCCTGCTCCTCATTTACAAGCCAGCCCATGCTGACAGGCAGCAGTCTTGTCTGCATTTAGCTTCCTCACTGGAAAGCAATGATTCTAATTCATCCACCCAGAACATCAAGATGACATTTTTAAAAGAAGCAACATTACTAAGACAATTTTCATATTTACAGACACAATCCTAGGAAAATAGAAGTACTGAGTTTTTACAAGCCTTATGTGACTCATAAAATGCATAATCTTTATAATTAATTGAGATAACTGTAGCCACAAGTTCTGAAACTAATGATCTCCTTTTGTCATGCTATAAGCATTTATCTCCCTCTGGGAAAAGAACATCAATTCTCAGAATTCTAGGTGCAGCAACTCATTTTACGGTGGCAAATAATATCTCAAAGAGAAAGATGTTCTATTTATCAAACAGGCAAATGCTTTCTCAGGAAGGAGAGAAAAGTAGCTCAGGAACACTTGATCCTCGTGCATGGTCTGATGGAAAGATCTCCCTGGATGTGCTTCAAACTAAACTCTGTGGGAAGGAAACAGACTCTAACGTCAATGAAGACAGACAGAGCGTTTTCTTAACCCAGCTGTGCTGCCGATGCTTTTGATTCACTGTCCTACAATCCCTGTTGTAAAAGGGAGGAGATTTAAGTCATCATTAAATCCTGACAATCCAAAGCCAAAGGCCATGATCTTAGTCACTGTGCTACAGTGCCCTTCACAGACTCCATGTATATGTGACGAGGGTCAACAAGAGTGGGAAGAAGACACAGGACTGTGTCTACTGTGCCGCTCCTGGCACCTTATGTCATGAAATCCTGTGAGGTAAGTATTAGCTTAACTCCCCACCCAAAGAAACTGGGAGAGAGAGATTTTAAGCAACTTGTTGATTAGTGGCAAAGCCAAAATTCAAACATCTATCTGGAGAGCTTTAAAGTTCATGGTATTTTATTACACCACCTTGCTCCAAGCAATCCATTTGACAACTGCTATAGGGAGTAAGCAAAATCATTATAGGTGTATTAGTTAGAATAGACTCATGCTATAGCAGCCAACTACTTCTAAGTCTCAGTTAAGAGTTCCCTTCTTCCTCACCCACAGGTGCTACTTCCAGCCGCGTGGCCATCCAGGGACAGCATCCTGATTCCTACCTTTCAGCTCTGCTGTGTCAGCATGGCGCTCCATGCCGTAAAGAAGGTGATTTATGCTGCCTCAGCTCGGCGAAGATACCTGTCATTCCACCCATGATCCACTGACCACAGCTCCCCAGCTGGTTTCATCTAATTCCAGAGGAGGGACCAGGGAGGTGGGGAGTTTTGCTGCATGGTCAGGAGGGCCAAAGAACCAGGGGAGACCCTCAAATGAGTGCAGACTGTGTATTAATAGTTTCCAAACCTGCTGGCTGGAAGGACTGCCTGATAAAATGCAGATTTCAGGTCTCTTTTCTTAATTTGACTCAGTTGAGTAGCAATAGAACATCTGGACTGGGGCCCAGGCAATTTGGATGCCGGAAGTCAGCAGATAACCCTGTAAGTAGTTTTGTTCTGGACTGATGCAGAAGACACAGTTCTAAGAAAATGATCATCAGAAATCAGGTCAGGCGGGGCCGGGGAGTTAGCTCAGTGGTTCTGGCGCCTGTCTCGCAAGCGCAAGGACCCGGGTTCGATTCCCTGGTAACCACATAACAATACTGGGTGTGGTGACCCACACCCAGCAGCAACCAGTACCACATACCACAGTGCCGGGCGTGGTGGCTCACGCCTGTAATCCCAGCACTCGGGAGGCAGAGGCAGGAGGATTGTGATGTGAGTTTGAGGCTGAGCTCAGGGCCAGCCTGAATCACAAAGCGAGACCCTGTCTCCAAAAACCTA
>PVIR01005997.1:0-68853 GCA_004026965.1 Petromus typicus
GTGACTAGGAAGGAATTAAGTGATTGTGAAAATTATTTTGTTTGTTTGACAAATTGAAAATTATTATTAATATGCATGCATAAATTTTCCTGTTTGTATGGTGCACTTATAAATAATGTGCTATTTAAAAAGAAGATAGGCCAGTCTGTGTTAATGCACTGAGAAATGTTCTGAGTAGTGTACAAATAAATGTTTAATTAAGTGGAGAATCACCAAAAAAATCAGAAGGGCTTTGAATATTAAAGATTATTTAGCGTTCAGTGAGGCTAAGTAAATGTATTTTAGAAAGTTCCATAGCTCTGACCAATACTACTCAGAGACTAATTAATTAGTGTGCATGACAAGCCTAATTAAAATCTCTTGAGACAGATATTCTATAAATAAAGTTTTATTACCAAGTACCAACTATGTACTAATGTTACAAGACAGAAGAAAAATAAGATCTCCCTCCTACTCTTAAGTAACTCGTGAATCTCGTGAAAACAAAGCAATGTCATTGCTAGAAGATAAATCTGTTATACTTCTATTAGCTGGAAATTTGGCCTTATGCTTGTGATTTCCTTTCTTTCTACCTCCTAGAGTTTTGCCGACAGTAGGGGGCCTTCCTTGAATCCTGCTAACACTTTGAGGATAAGGAGCATAAGAAGATAAGAGGAGGAAATTCTTCAGTTGTTGGGATCTACCCAGTTTATGAGCTACCTCAAACCCAGCAAGATCCATTGTTGACGAGGTACTGTTGAATAGGCTAATATAGATTTTGTGTGTTCCCAGAGATTATCATCTGAGCCTCAAATTCACAATGAGAAAACCTTTACTGTCCCGGAAAATTACAAGAAAGGTAGAGAGAATGGATGGAATTAGAGTTGGAGGTGTGTTACTGCTGAATGCTCCATACTTCACTCTGAGCATCCTGCTTTAAAGGTGTTCTTGCTAATTTCTGTGTGAGGAAATTGCCTTGACAAGAGATAGTCTGGGGAGAGATGAGGAAGTGTCACATTGCAGAAATAGACCTTCATGATCTCTTGCTAGTTATCGGTCAGACGCTTCATGATCAGGCTCCTCTCTGCCCTACCACTTGTGAACATTCATTCCTATTCCATCTTCAGATGAGATAGGAAATCCTCAGGAAATTAATGCACCTGAAATGCCGGCAACACCTGCCACTGATCTCCACGTATCATTCCTAACTTACCAAACACACTAGCGTGACTGGTGAGGCTCGGTTCCATCCAAGTACTCCTTCCAGGACAAGAGACCTCATCGTGTCCCCACTGAAGAGACGGATGCCATGGATAGAGTTTCGATCCAAAGACAGCTCTGAGATAGTTACAGTCTCATGACGAGGATTTTGTTCTGTATGAGTTTTATTTTTGTTTTTGTTTTGCTTACACTGATTTGACTATGATTTGTCTCAGTGTGAACCTCTGTGTGTGTCCAACTTTTCTGAAATCTGGGAATATGGGTAAATGCTTCTATCAGTTTAGAGAAATTCCTAGATTATTTCTTGAAATATTTTTCTCCTTTTTCTCTTCATTTTCTTTTCTTCTGAGGCTTCAATATGTATGTTCACTGATACTTTTTTTTCAGTGTCTTATATATTTCTGAAGTTCTGTTCATTTCTCTTCAATTGTTTTTTTCAGTTTTGCAGAGTGAAAATTTTCTGTTAACCTCTACTCCACTGATTCTTCTGTTAGCTCGATTCCTTTGATCTCTTAGTCACACCCCTATGCCAGTTCCCTCAGGAAGGTCCCACTGCCTAAATTTCCATCACCTCCCAATTCACCTTCACATTATGACCACATCACAAAATGAATCCACTGATAAGATCCAAGCACTCATGATCCAATCAACTTCTGAAAACCTTACATCTATATATATAACATTTTGGGGGAAGCTTTTAGATCTAAACTGTAGCACCATCTTTCTTTGTGTCTCTATGTGGTAACCAGCACAGGTTAAGTGTAAAATCTTCCCTCTTCTTTTTTCCTCCTTTCTTTTCTTCCTTCCTTCCTTTCTCTACCTTTTTCTCCCTTTCTTTTTCCATACTTCCTTTCCTTCCTCCTTGTTCTTCTTTACCCCTTCATTACTTCCTTTTTAAGCTTTTCTTCATTTCTTCTTCCATTCTTCCTTTCAGCCTTTGCTTTCCCCTTACTTTCTTCATTTCTCCTTTTTAATTCTTATATTCTTATGGTCACCTTAGGGTTAGTTACTAGCAAGACTGCATTCAAACACATTTGGCTACTGAGTCTTCCATAACTGTCACTGGATGAGGAGGAACTACATTAAAATTTCAGGCCATTTAAAACATGATGCAGATATACCTTCTGAAAGATATATGCAGTTTTTAGACTTCACTAGACATCATATGCTGCCTCAGCTAAAATATGCATGCCACAACTACAAACTGCATCTCTGCATGACCTTACTGCATACATCATATGATATCCTGTTCTACTGATTCACTCTTCAACTGTGATGACAAGCCTGCTGATCCTTATGGTTTGTTTTATTCTGGAAGTGATATTGAAGGTTGAATTATGTTCTCTAAAATGATATTTTGAAGCCTTAAACCTCAAGATCTGTGAAGTCTTTATAACTATGCTAAAACTCAGGTGCAGTCATACTGAATTACAGTGGTCCCCAATCAAATAGCTAATATCCTTGGGATAGGAAGATGTGTACAAAATCACACAGGGAAAGTACCACAGGAGTGATGTGTCTACAAGCCAAGGACTACTGACAACCACCAGAAGATAGAAAGAAACAAGAAAATTTCCTCCCTTAGACTATCCAGAGAGATCACGACTCTGATGGTAACTTGATTTCAGAGTCAGTCATTTAATACTATGACAAAAAAAAATTGCCTGTTACTTTAAGCCTCCTAGTATATGGTGATCTGTTATGAGAGTTCTAGGAACCTAATAAATACAGTTGATTATTAAAATAACCTGAGAAGGATTTGGACAGATGCCTGCTTGGGCTTTGTATAATGAGTAGAGTTTCATGAGATCTAAGATCAAGTGGATAATATACTTTTCTTTTAAAGTTCTTGAGATATTTTTACTGATAAGCAGGACTGATAGTCACTGCTACATAATACTATTGGCATTTATAGAAAGTTGTGCATAAAGTCATGTGTGCCTTTAAAGAAAGGGACAGATGTCTGAAATTAACTGAAATGGTTCATATTAGAATACCATCCTGTAACATCTTCTCACTCCCACTGACCACAGTGTACCATGTCATGGTGCGTACTGCACATCAAAAGTAGTGTCTGTGAGGCCGGGGATTTAGCTCAGTGGTTACAGTGCCTGTCTTGCAAGAGCAAGGACCCAGGTTCAATCCTCGGTAACCACATACTATACTGGGGATGGAGACTCACGCCCAGCAGCAACCAGTACCACATACCACAGTGCCGGGAATGGTGGCTCACACCTGGGCACTTGGGAGGCAGAGGCAGGAGGATTGCTGTGATGTGAGTTTGAGGCTGAGCTCAGGGCCAGCCTGAACTACAAAGCGAGACCCTGTCTCAAAAAACAAAACAAAACAAAACAAAAAAGAGTAGTGTCTATGAAGCTAAGAACAGCAGTAAGTTTCAGAGTTTCAACTAAGTGCTGTATGTGGGCTATCTTATTTCATCCTAAAGACAATCCTGTGAAATACAGTCAATTATTATTTTCCATTTTAGGACATCTGGATTCAGAAAAGTGAAGTGATTTTCACAAGGTCACATAAATCTGTTAATTGGACAGTGCAGAAATTTAAACACAGATGGTCTGATTCAAGAAGCAGCTCTCTTTGGTACACTACTTCAGGATTTTTGATTTAATTTAATCTCTCCAAAATGGAAAGCACCCTGCTATGATTATGAGACACATGAGATGGAAATAATTTTTTTGTTTAAAGATCCTGGGGAAGGGTCTGAGCACACCTGGAAATCATAGAAGCAGAGTTTGAGAAGTGTGAGGAGTGGGAGAGGGGAAGGATGCATTTGTATCTATTGCCTTTATTGTGGTCCTTGGAATTTTCCAAACAGATTTTGTGCATAGAACTTTATTGTGGGGGTGTAAAGTAAGCAGGTCCAAGTTCAAGGAGACAATGCTGAGACCAAGAAGTAGTTTCTGGGACATAATTTAACAGTCCATATGAGACGTGGAGCTCAGAGACCAGGGAAGCAGACTGTATGTAGCACTTGTTCCAAAGGATATTGGTCTGCAGGAGACAGTCCTATAAGGCAGATATCTGGATTGATATCTAGATTGAACTGGGGAAAGTGTAGAGAGCTACAATCTGAATTGATGGCATATAACCCCAGTATCCAGTATAAGAAAGCTAAAGTTATATTCAGAATGGATGCTAGGGCAAAATAAAATGACAAAATTCACTACAACTTCCAAAAATTAGAATATGCATGTTATGGACACACACGATTGGTTTTGATCTATGACAATAGAGTATTAAAAACATAATGATACACAAATTTATTGTTTTTTTATTTTCTTAATTCTGTCTGGTTGCTTGAATGAGGAATGCCTAGTTGAATGACAATGAATTTTAACCCCCAAATAATACTATTAAGCAAAAGAATAGCTCTGAGTGGGCCAGGGAGTTAGCTCAGTGGTTCCAACGCCTGTCTTGCAAGCGCAAGGGACCGGGTTCGATTCCCTGGTAACCACATACCATACTGGGCGTGGAGACTCACGCCTAGCAGCAATCAGTACCAATACCACAGTGCCGGGCGTGGTGGCTCACGCCTGTAATCCCAGCACTCGGGAGGCAGAGGCAGGAGGATTGCTGCTATGGGAGTTGGAGGCTGAGCTCAGGGCCAGCCTGAATCACAAAGCAAGACCCTGTCTCAAAAAAAAAAAAAAGAATACTTCTGAGTAACTGAGCCTCCAGTAGGGAGTGGTGTCCATGTTAAATGGTATCTACAGTTTATCTTTATTTCTAGCAGTTAGTACTAGTTTTCATTTATAGTAGTAATAGTTAATTTCTAAATACATGCATGCTTATTTCAAATAGGAGAACCAGCTTGCAGAAAAATATAAAGTAATACTAGTGTTGATAGTAGAACAAACTGGGCCCTAATTCATAAGAGGGTAATGAATGACTAAAATCTGGGAAACACTGTATTATGCAACAAAAATACATTTAAACTCCTTCCTAACCACTGTACTACTCTGCCCATGGACAAGTATTACCAATCACTGTTCTTTGGGGGAACATTTAACCAGCGGAAAGTGGAGAAAGAGGCTGACTCTGCCGTGAGAGGCAATTTCATGTGCTGTTCAAAGAATCTTTGGAAGACAGTGAGTAATGGAGGCCATTCAAGAGATCAATATGCTGCTAATGAGCCTGTGAGGTTCTAGCATGCTGATACACTCCACGGTTTGGAAGTAGAGAGCAGAGTCCTTGGAGAACTGGGAAATAAACAGGACGGGCCTTTGAGAGAAGCTTAACTGAGTCCTATTTTGAGAGCTACTTTAACCCCTACCACACATACACCAGAAGACACATTTCTGTTGTGTGACCCCTGCTCTTCATCTATGGTTTATTAAAGCAGGGCTTAAAAACAGACTCAAACTGAGACCAATCAAAAATATCTCTCCCAGAAACTTTACAGTTAAAACAGAAGATCTCATTCAATTGTCATCATCTGTTGAAATAGAATGAAATATAAACGAGGATGATAAATTGCTGCATGATTGGTTCTTTTCATATGCACAGGAAAATAAAGGTCATCAGTTCATATAAAGAGAAATGACACAGGCATCTGGCAAGGCAAGGCAAGGAAGATGCTGCAGATTCGAAGGGGCAAAGAGAGCTATCTCTAGCTATTAGTCACTGATTCTAGTAAGTTACAGTTGCTCGACATAGTACAGTATAATAGCTCAAAATTCAGGGCCTTGAGCAGCTATCCTATTAACACCAATGATTTTGGATTTAGAAATATGGGCAAAACTTAGTTGTTCTTCTACTATATATATTATGTGTGTATATATATTGTATATAATGTATATATACAATATATATTATATAAAATATATATTATATTATATATATTAAGGCTATGCAGAACCTTCAGCTGTCAGTCAGTCAGGCTGGCCAGACAGGATCATTTTGGCTTCACTTATGTTAGTTTCTATTACTGTAACAAAATACTTTAGGCTAGAAAATAAACACAAAATGTTCACTCAGCTCACAGTTTTGAAGGATAAAAGTGCAAGACATGGCAGCTACATTGTTTTGACCTCTGGTGAGAGCCATATGGTGAGGGCCACATCAGACCTGGAAAATGTAAAAGAGAAAAAGATAAACTGGTGAGATAGGAAGCCAGAGAGTAGGGAGAGGACAGGTTTGTTCTTTTTTTTTTTTTTTTTTTGTAGTTCAGGCTGGCCCTGAGCTCAGCCTTGAACTCACAGCAATCCTCCTGCCTCTGCCTCCTGAGTGCTGGAATTACAGGAATTAGCTACCATGCTCAGCACTGTGGTATGCTGTACTGATTGCCGGTGGGCATGAGTCTCCATGCCCAATATTGTTGTATGTGTTTAGTGGGATCAAACTTGGGTTGCACCACTGAGCTAAATGCCTGGCCCAAGGTTGGTTCTTTTACAGCTACCTTTTCTCCAAGCAAATAACTAGAATCCTTCAAAATTTACTTAAACTCTTTCAAGGGTGATAGCTCCAGTCACTGATTACCTCCCAACAGCTTCTACTTCTTCATGACTCTTCCAGCTCTAAATACCACCACACTGGAGACTGAGTTTCTAAAACATGATCTCTTAAGAACAACCACACCTTTACAAGTTGTCTGCAGTGTTTGGTAATGGTGGAAAGGAAGGCTCATCTAGGGCTGCCCACCAGACCACCTACACATAGCCTCTGTAGCCTGGCCATCTGCCTCAGACTAGCTAGACTTCCTTCAGAGTTGTTCATCCTTGTCCTAGAAATCATTCCAAGAGAGAACTAGAAGCTCCCAGCTTCGTACGTCCAGGGCTGGAACCTGACACTGTTCTTTTCTGCTGCATTACTGCATAGCCATTCATTAGATCCAGGTCAAATTTAAAGGGAAGAGAGTTAGACTCAGTTTCTCAATTAAAGTATTAGAATGTAATTTGCGGCTGCCCTTAATCTACCATAGTCCTTCAGGATGGCAGGCTGCAGTTGGACATTTAGAGGATGTTCTGTACCTGCATAGGAGGCATCACATTGTGGGTAAGCTTGCTTGAGATACTTTTGGTTTCTTACAGATACCATATGATGGATCACTTATAAGAACTATGCTTTCTACTTGATATTTTAAAAGTGAACATACCTGTACACTGAATGAAATGCTGTGTATATGAGAACAGGTTTGAGTCAGGCTACTTTGAAAAAGACCAAGATTCAAGTGTTGACTTCATAATTTTCTAGTTTCATGACCCCAGACTGCTTACTGTCCTGAGCTTTGGTTTCCTTATCTGCAAAAGAGAAATAATACCAGTGTCTACTTGTCTCACTGGTGGTAAGGAGACAAGTGTGTTCATGTGCATGAGACTTAGCACAGTGCCTTGCTCATAGAAGGCATCCACTGAGTGCCATTATTACTATTTTCATTAATTATTGTGAAGAGTATCTCATAAGAGAAAGATGATTCACTCAGGAAGATAAATTCGAACTGGGGAGATAGGGGATCTCAACAAAGAGAGAAATAATATTTTAGCTAGCATTGAATTAATATTAAATATTACAGAGGGATTATTAAGAGAAGACACTGTTGTACATTGAGGAATCAGGAAAGTTTCTGAAGTCAGAGTCAGGTTTGCAGTAGCCCTTCAAGGACACACAGCGCTCAAAAGAAGAGTCAGAAGGAAGTTCAGGCAGCTGGGGCAGAAGCAGCTAGGCAGGCAGCCTGGGAACAGTAAGAAACCCTTCCGGGACCAGTATCAACACATGCTTGCAGAGGCAAAGTAAAGAGAAAGTAGGTTTCCAAGGGAAGGAGAGCCAGGGATGCCAAGTTAGCACTTGGTGAACTTTTAGTTCTGACTGGGAAATTACTTGAAAATATTAAAAGTAAGGTTTACAAATAATCATCTAACAGTATATGGTGATAAGCAAAAAGAAATGGTTTCAAAAGGGACCTCTGGACGTAATATAGAGGGAAGAGGAGAAAGGACGGAGGCTGAATGGGCACCGAGAGGTGCATGGATAGTGCACATGTGGAAGATGTCATACAAGTGACAATGACAGAAATCACAGCTGACTAGAAGTGAGGGGGAAAAGGAGCTATTAATGACACCACACAAGTATCAATTATGCATGAGATTCTTCATAATTTCCCAATTGCCAAAAATGGCAACACTTGAGAACAATTAATTTGAATCAAGAGGGAAGTTGGTTGCAAGAGGAAAAAAAAATAATAAACCTTGGACAGAAGGACAAAGGGAAGTTGAGAGGACAAAGCCAATTAATAAAGTACAAGACAGTGCTATGGCTTCAACCTTCAAAGGAGAAAAAGTCTAGAGGAAGCCATGAATCATTCAGCTTAGAAGCACAGGCATTTTACACACTTGAGTGAGAGCTTTAGAAATAATGGGTCGTGAGGGAGGCCATTTGTAATCTCAGACCCCTAGATTGCCTGTTGTGATTTCCAGAGGCTCTTAACCACAAACTGGGCTTTAAATTCACAGGTTGAGAGTTGAAATATGGGGTTCTTTCCACTCTTTCCCTCGCCACATTGATTCAATATACATATTGAAGTTGTAAGTTAGCTCACTGCACATTTCATCTTCGCAGCCCTCCTCAGCCCTCTGTGTTTCTGTATGTGTGCAGCATAGAAATTCCCTCATGGAGCCAGTTAACCCCACACAGGAAAATGCTCTGAGATGCAGTAGGGTTCCCTGGGATTCCCTCTGCCCAGGGGCTCTTCTCTCAGACATGGCTGCCTTGTGCTCCCGATGTGTTGCACGGCTCAGCCAGGCTCGGCTCCTCCTGCTTCACCCAGGGTTGCACACACTCCCAGGTCATGTGCTGAAGCAGCTGTGCTGTTATCCAATTAGGTTTAACAAGCTCCAAACCTACAACTGCAACCTGGCGATCACTGTCCTTAGTTGATCGCTGTCTCAAAGGTTCCCTTCAAGGCAGGAAGGGTGTCTGCCTCACACATCCAGCCCAACTTGTATACACTCTGGCCAAATTAACCTCAAGGAATAGCAGTGCCTGTGTCCATGTTTTGAACAGGTAGGTTATTGCTGTAGTTAAAAGCCTGTGCCTTACCCAGTGATTCCCAAGAATCACTGCTGCTTCCTAGTAATCATGTATAAATCATGATTGAAAATATGGTGATGATCAACATTTTTTAAATTTACTAAACTATACATTGGTGTGAGTCTCCCACATAAGACTTCTCCTCCATTCAGACACACTTATCTCATCTTTCCTTACTACTTTCTGAAGCTGTTCTGGAAGTCCCCTTTCATGAGTATTTTTAATTGCACTGTGATGGCTGCCTCAGTCTCCTGAATTGATTCACAATCTTTTTACTTTTCATGGTCATTTGGACTTTGGGTAAAAGCCAGAAGTTACACAATGCCAAATCTGGTGAGTAATGTCGGCAAAGACAGGCAGTAATGTTTTTCTGAGCCTCCTTTCTGTTGAACAGCACCAGCAGCAGTGCTCACCATACTTCTGATCACACCTCATAAAGAGATTCACAAAAGAGGACCCCCAGAACTGCTTCAGAGAGTAGCAAGAACATAGAATAAGTGTCTTCAAAGTAAAGGAGAGAATTTTGAAAGGAGATCAATAGTAATATGACTTTAACTGTAATACTTTTTTAATATAAGCATTCACTTTATATTTTGATTCATTATTGTCTCAGCAGGAGGATTTCCAATACCTTATCTAATGCAGTAAAAGAATATATCTTCCATCTGCTATTTGTACCATGTAGGGCCTTTCAGGAGATCTGGACATGACTAGTCAGGTGACTTTTCCTTAGTCATTGACTCTTGACCTATTACTAGTGGAGACACCTGTAACAATGGTGCAGTCTTACTGAACTGGTTGTCTGGTGGACAGATGACCTTAGTTTCTTTCTTTCCTGTTGGTTCTGGAGGATTTCCTTGCTCTTGTTTCCAGTGGGGTCTCCCCCATGCTGAATACATATGTCATTCCCTACCCAACAAGTCCTTGCTTCTACATAGGGCTTCCCCACAGTCAGTCCTAAGGACTGACTACACTGTCCCTGGTGTGCACATCCTAAGAAATGAGGCTGTCCAAGTGGTGACTTATTGCAAAGAGGGGCAGGGTATCTTTGCCTCGGCCACCCATTTGCTCTACCAAGGCTGCTAAACCCATGACCAGATGAGAATATATCAGCGGAAGGCAAAGACTTTTTTTTTTGAGATATATACCTAGTTAGTTTGGTCTGTTCAGGGATAGGGAAAACTGTGAATTATAAAGAGAGAGCCTAAAATGAAGGGAAAAGGAGTGATTTGTGGACAAGAAGTTGACTCTACAAATAGAGATCCTCCCATAAGATGTCAAGAGGAAGAAAATATGGGAACTTATCCTAGGGATTTTGTGAACTTTCAGGAAACTGAGGGAAGGATCCAACACATTGGGGATAATCCTTTGTCCCATTCTTCCGTGTCTGCCTATTAGGGAAAACATGTATAATATTCTTAGGTAGTTATTTGGAATGCACAGTTGCTTTGCACGTGCTTTTTGCTGCTATTAGTGGTTTTTGTTATTGTTCCTCCAACAAAAGCAAAAGATAGAACATATTGTATTTAATAATGTATTACTTTAATTATAACTTGTAAAGATTTAAATGTATGGTTTATGAACTATAATTTGCACTCTTATCGTGGGCCCAGAGATGTGGGCTTGGCCTGCCTGTCCGCTTCCTCCTCACCCTCATTCTGCATTCTTCAAGGCCTGGGTATCTTCTAATAAACTCTTCTGTGGTAGTAGGTCAGTTTATTTCTGTTGTTTACAATAAAACTTGCATTGAAAGTTTTCCTTGTTTGATCTAATCAACCTGTAAGACCCATTTTTCATTTTTCCTATTGAACATAGTTTGGGAGAGGTGTATGTGTACATATGTGAGGATGCATGTGCGTGTGTGTGTGTGTGTGTGTGTGTGTGTGTGTGTGTGTGTGTGTGAAGTGCAGACTATTTTAAAAAATCACCTATACAGTGTTGAGAGTGGCAAAAGAGTAGGGAAACAAATTTTGTATATGTGGGGGGGGGTGGGGTGGGTGGGGCTGTGGGAAAGGATGAGAGTTGGGTTGTGTCTTGTGCTGGTGCAGGTCCCCATTGTGGAGTGCAATCATGATGTGTGTATTTGATGTACCAATGGAGATAATTTTAAAAAAATCACCTATAAACCATATAAAATATTTGTTCAGCCTCTTTCAATATTTAATTTTCAGAATAGACATTACATTTGTATGGTACTGTATTTATCCTTTTCTCCTAATGGAATTATTTATCTATCCTTAAAATTTTTCAAGAACAATAATTTTAATGATAGATTCCAACTGTGTAAATATCTCAAAATGCACCTAACATATTTGTCATAAATAATATTAAGATGTAGATCAATGAGCAGAAATAATTTTCTAGGCTTCATTTGTGATTAAAAATAGATTCCTAAGGAAGAGACTGTACATTTTTAAGATGAATGATAAGTTTTAGTAGATTGACCTTAGGTAAGATTTTACCTGTAGTCAGCAGCATTTCAAATCCCTGATTTCCCCCTCATTCACTACTGGCTCCTCCTTTTCATCAGGTGCCCTCACAGCTACTGTGGGCTTCCCATTGTAACTCCAACAATGGGTCCCAACTCACAAGCACAGACACATGCACAGACACCCAGAGAGACACTGTGAACACACACACACACACACACACACACACACACACACACACACTCTCTCTCCACCAACCTTACTTAATCAGAGAGGATTTCCCCCCACTAACTGTTTTTGGAGTATGGATTCCTTATAAGGCTGATTAACTGGGTTAGGTTAGAAGCACAGCTTTATTGTAGGTGTAACTGTAGGTTTCTCTCCACAAGACAATACATATCTTAAAACAATACAGGCATACTGTTGGAACAAAATGGAACAGTTTATCTGAAGAAACAGCATGCTTTATAATGCTGTGCCCCCAGGGGTTATCACTCAGTAGACATTTGATATTAACTGCACATAAATCCAAATCCAATGTGTGCATTTCAAGAACATCCATGTTAATCTTTCCTGCTTTTTTACCCCTAACTGTTTTGGCTACCCAGATTTGCTTCTTTGTGAAAAACTAGACAAGCTGAAATCTTTAAGTGAACTGCTAGCCTCATTTCAGAATATTTAAGATAGCAGAAAAGCTCCAAATTTGTCTATTGTATATAACAGAAAAATGTGTATTTTAAAAGATAGACACTCCAAAATTGCTTTTGATTTTGTGTAAAACAGGAACAATCTAGACTCTTTTGCAAGAGAGTAAAGATACTATTTTCCTTTCTCAGTTGAAATTTCATCATCTTTTCTAAATTATATTTTATGTTTCCGAAAAACAAAACTGCTAGGATAGACTGTTCCAAACCATAGGACAGACCAACTAGACAAAGTTAATTGGATTCCTTTAAAGTACATTTACCACAAGCCCTGAATTAAATTTCAAAAGTCACCCAAATTGCATATTTACATGGTATCTGTCCTAAAGGAAAATATACCTGGCCTTAGAGAAGGAAGCAGAAGCAGAGCAGTAGATTTACAGATCTAGAGGTCAGAAAATGTTATGTCTTGTGGAGAAAAATGAGACGTATTACCTTCATTTTCAAACATCTCAGTTCCAAAATTTCCATCTGATGGAGGTGAAGGACAAGGAAGGTGGTAGAAAGAAGTCAGTCATTCTCCTTCAATGCACATCGGATTTGGAAGCTAATCTCTGAAACCACGCTTGCCTTTATTCTTCTTCACTTAAGTTAATGGGATGAAAATAGTTTCAAAATACTTCATTTCTTTTCCAATTTCGCATAGTTGCAAACCCTTTGTTAAGGACAGCTGCCCTTTCACACTCTAGTGAATATATTTTTTCTCTTAATTTCCCCATCAAGCAGATAACTAGTCCAGTGTCACTTGCCTAACCTGGAATAAGACAGTAAGCACTTCATTATCACTGTTAGATGTAAACAGACAAAAACATTACAAGGAAAATATGACTGTTCTCCCATTGGCCACAAGCATAGACAAACAGCATTTGTGATTTCATATCTCTTGATAAAACGCTTCCAGTAGAGGTAACAATACAAAGGGTGTCGGTAGTGGGTTTCAACTATCTTGAAGGCTTACCAACAAAAATGATGAGAAAAAAGAATGTGGAATTTGAATCTAAACATACCTAGGTTGAGTACTGTTGCCAACAATTAGCAGTAGAGTCTCAGTTGTTACTGAGCACAGGGTTAACCGAAACTGTTCGCATGTTGGAATTATCTAATCATCGGACTTAACCCACATAAACTTCTCTCCCTGAAACAGAATCCCTCAGGCTTAAACCAGGAAAACTTTTTTTTAAATTAAAATCTTTATTGGTATATTATATATAGACATCATGGTCACATTCAGCATTGAGAATTTATACCAGTATATGATATGACACAACTTAGTTCTCTTTTTTTTCCCATTCCCCGACGCACCCTAGAGTCCCTGCCCCCTATATACATAGGCTTTGTTTTCTTTTTTTTATTACCATCACATTATTTTTTCCCCTCGTTACTTACCCCTACATTTCATTTCCTTTTAAATATTTTTTATTTCACAATATCTACTATATATTCTAGAACTCATTTACGTCTTTATTTTCTCATACCAGGGAAAAGAAATGATATTTACACATCTGTGACCTATTTATTTCACTTATGAGGATGTCCTGAACGTATGTTCATTTGAGTAGGAATGATGCAATCTTGTCATTTTTATGAAAGAATACTACTGCATTCTGTAAAAGAACCACATCTTTACCCAGGCCCCAGTAGATGGACATCTGGGTTTTTTCCAAGATTCAGCTACCACAAACTGAGCTGCTATAAACATGGGTGCACATACGTCACTGTGATATGAATCTTTCACTTCTTTTGTGTATATAAAATTAGTACCAGAACTGATGGTGAGAACCAACTAGGTTTGAAGTCCTCTCCTGTAAATTTTCTATACCCCCGCTCCTTCATCTATAAGTACAGAAGAGTATAAAGGACATGAAATATCAATTTCCTTGTCCTTGCTATGGTTTCAATTTGAGTATTGTCCATAAGCCAAAGCCTAGTTCCCAGGATGAACTGGGAGGTACTGTGGATCTTGGGGTAGTAAGACAAATAAGGATATCTTTAATTCATTGAGTATCTATCTTAGAAAAGGCTTGTGAGACCTGGTCGGTTCTCTCTTACTCTCTGTCTCCTGAGTAAGGCTATGAGTTTCCATTCCAGCATGTCAGAGGCCAAAGCCAAGGAGACACTCAGAGTTGGACTTGAACGTCAAAAGCATAGGATCAAAATAAACCCTTTCTTACAAGTAGCCAAGGTATCCAATTACAGTCAAATAACGCTTGACTATGCAATACTTTTGAGATGGTTCCTTCCCAGCATGGCATTATGAGGCACACCACTAACCATAATTGTTCCTTGTACTTATAATTTCTTTACCAGTCAAGATTGCTCCATCGGTATGGCTCCTACTGGAAACCAACCAGAAGCCAACAAATCAGAAACAAAATCTTTCCTGTCAAAGAGGCATGAGCATAAAGTCTGAGAAACATTTTCTTCCCTTTAGCCAGAGATTTTACTCTTCAAAATTAGTAAAAATAAAGATCAGGATTACACTCTCCCCAGCTTTCTTTTCACCAGAAAGCAAATGAAGAAAGGAGAAACACTTTTCCAGCAGGTGATCATGCTAATTTTCTGGGTCATTTCCCCGAAGAGTCTTTAAAAAAAGCAGTCATCATTTCTGTTCAAAGCAATTTTCTCCTATTAGATATATCAGCTCCAAATGTTTGACACCTTTTAATAGCTGCTTTCTGTTACCTCAGAAAGCTTGCCTATGTGAATTAGCTTCTCCACAGCCTTGTCCATTGGTGAAACTACTGTATTAAAAAGATAACTACCACCAAATTCCTATTTTTCTCAGTATAGTTTGTTAGAATGTCCACATTTGTGTAGCATTTGTAAAACGTCAAAGCCACATCACAGTGCCTTGATGTCAGCTCTTAAAATACCAGATATAAGTAAAGAAAGTATCTTTTCTGCCCTTTTACTGATGAGAAACTAAGGAATTAGAGATGAGATCACAGAGTTTGTTGTATGACTTAAAATGAAGCCACGGCTGTGAGATTCTTAGTCTAGGATCTTCAAGACTGCAAAGCAAAAGGGCTTAACTACAAGAAGTTTGACGTCTTTTAAAACCAGTAACTTTAATGAACAGAAATAGTTCCAGGGATTTCAAGGACAACACCAGGTATCAATAGCAACCAGTCTCTCCTACTCTTTCTCTATATATATCATAGTGTATGTGAGATGGTATATGCATGCAGGACTCCATATGTGTACATATGTCTTTGAGTGTTAGTCTCGCTGTCATTCTATGAGTACTGAGATTTATATTTAGAAAGTATCTCCTCACTTCCTGTAATTTTTGTGCCTTTTTCTGTTGGTCTGTCTGTCTCTTTCTCCCTCTATTCTTCACTATTTATCCCTGTTCTTTCTCAGTCATCAGCTCTATTTTCTTCTTTTTAAATTTCATTGTCCACTTAGGTTTGCTTTATATTGGGAAAGGTAGGTGCTTAACATTTCAAGTTTCATTCTAGTATGCAGTGGAGAGCTCCCTTTTTTTCACACTCATAATTATGTCTTTTTTTGTGAGACATATTTTCCATACATACAGTTGACAACCAACTTCGAGAGTGAGTATGTGTACATGATACAGCTTGTTTCTTTTTAAAATCTGTTTCCCCTTCTCTCTCACCCCTCACCCTCTTCCTCTAAATTTACTTTCCCTGTTTTCATTCTTGCTGATATTATTAATCTTAGTTAATGTTTATAATGTTTAAAATTATTAAGGTTATCAGGGTCCTGTACATGACATATCTTTATTTCACTTGGTCTCCTTCCCCCTCCCCCTACTCTTCCATCCTCGGGCTCCCGGACCCCTTCCCATTTACAAGAGATCCATCACTCTCTTTCACTTCTTTTATAAGTGAAAACAAACTTCTACAACTGAATCTCTTTGACTTTATATGTGTATCAACTTGAACCCTGTGTGTGCTATTTCAAATGATTCTTTAGAATTAGATGTAATTTAGAATTACATTAAAATAATCCCATATACTACCTGAAATAACATCATATGAGAATAATTACTGAGATAAAAACCATCCATACAGGTTAAGTGCATGTTTCTTGTAGATGAGTCTCATCCAGAGAAGACCTCTCTATGAGAAAAAAAAAATCTATTTACCTGTGAAAACAAGTGCACCTATTCCCAAAAGTACAGCAAGAGCTAGGCCTCCATAGGCTAGCTGTGTCATTCCCAAGGCTTGGTTTCCCCATTTGTCAATGAGGTGATTGACATAGGGAGGCTTTCACAGATCACATAACTCATTTTGATTAGTTCAAACTGAAAATAGTTTATCACAAAATGACAGTAATTTCTAGGAATTGTACTGTAATTGTATTTAACCAAGCACAAGTACACTTAGAAGAAATGTCCAGTTATCCTATGGGCTATCCTGTGAAAGCTTCATGGCAAATATTACCTACATTTGGACCAAAGATAATGGAAATAGAGCACCAGATTCACCTCAGCTGCCCAGGAAGACAGAAATGCTTCCACTGAAGAGCTCACCACAAGTTTCAAATTGAATGCATGTAGCCGCCACCCCCTTCTATTTCCCCTCACACAAGTGTAGAAACAGCATCATGAATCTGCTCCTAGATATGGAAAGGAAGGCTTGAAATTGCACCCTGTGTTTATCATTGATCTCTGAGCATTTTAAGAACAAGAGAGTTAAAAGAAATGGGCCTTGGATTCAGACCAACCCAGATGCAAAGAGTTTACTTCAGCCTCTTTAAACCCTCCACATTTGCCATATGTTAAAAGAAATTCTTGCAAATAGGTATCAAATGTGCACACAGTCAACAAATGGCAGCTTTTAATGTTTTCTATCCAAAATTCAAAAATACGTGAGAATAAAGAACAGGCATGTTTTCCCCTTTCCTCTCATGAGCATCTCCTTAGACCACCACCACCTTTCTACAGTGTACTGAACTCATTTCTCTGCACGTTTCCTATGAAACTTCCCCAGGTGAAATGTTGACAACTGGCCACCTCTATTTCCAGTTTCTAATACATTTCCCAGAGATCTGCGTCTGCAACCCACACAGCAGCACAGCTACAACCTGCCAGGTGCCAGCTAGCCGTGTGCACCAAAGGCAGCTCTGGATGGGGACTTGTCAGCGCTGCCAAGGAAATTGCTTAGATCTCTGGTTCCAGGCCCATTTCCAGGGAATCGTTCAGCTGAAAATAGACAAGAGGTTTGTTTCAAGATCTATGGAGGAGAAACATATGGATGGGGAAGTAGTTAAAAAGAGCACATGTGAAGTCTCTCTGTAAATTCAAGAACCAACCACTTTCCTTTAAGAGCTGTCAGGAGATAGCAGCAGTGTCACCATCCCCCATTCCTCGTGCTGCACTTTCATATCCTGAACCAGAATGTCACTGTCTCTGTCTGTCCTCAAGATCTGCTCCCTTTCCATGTTCCTCCAGTTCCTAGGTCAAGTACATAGTGTTAAAATACACATATGAAAGAAAGCTAAGCTTCCCAAATTCTGATGTCTTAAATACCATGTTTTTATATTGTACATACTTATAGATTTTATATATTTTGTATATTTTAAAGATGTTTAAATAATGTAATTTTAAATTACGTAATACCTGGCACAATCAGAGTTCCTACCATATGCCGAATTGTGGGCCTTGAACTGAGATACCTGGGTTTCTGTGTTAATTCCACCACTCACTGGCAGATTCGTGTATCTTTAATGTGAATAATTTTCATATCCTAAATATAAGTCCAATAACAGTCCACAATATGAACTGATGTTGTGAGAGATGAGATCAACCATGAAAAACCTGCTTCACTGAATTCCCGGCACACTGTAGCAAAGTCTTTCTTTGCCTTGTCATCAAAGGCTACCATGTGAAAGATGCACTACCAAGATTTTCTCAGCATTTCAGATTTGTTTGCTTTCTTCTCCATTAAATCAACTCAATCTTTATCAGTAACCCACTAATCCTCCATACCTTGAACTTGATATGTGATGTTCTTATAAAACAAATGGTAGTATACTTAGGTAAATTCATTATTGTAAGGATTTGGGGTCTTAAATATAGCAAGAGTACATTGTCGTCCAAAAACCTTGCTTGTCCCTCTTCTCCAGTGGCCAAAGCAGTCACTCTGTTCAGGCGACACTGCTCCCCCTGCTGGATAAAGATAATCTGGGCACCTGGTGGATCTGCTCAGTGAAAGGGAAAAGATGTAAGGAAGGCAGGAGCTCTGCCCAGTTCCCGCGCTACAAATGAAACTACAGGATCACCTCTGGGTCGTCACACAGCCCCAGAATGGGGCCATCTTCCCCATCTCTGAATTCCTGTCCTTTTCATCTCACTTGGAATCATGTAGGTTGTGTTTATATTCTAACTTCATATCACTGTGTCCCGTTTGATCAGCCTTCTCTGTAGTCATCTTGTACACATAAGATTTCCCATTTTAAAATGACTGTTGTATAAATACACTCCCCAAAGAGGCCCATAATAAACTTCACCTCTCCTTCCATCTGTCTGTGCCTGCATGATACTGAAACTTAGTAGAAGTCAAGGGGAGCGTGGTCAAAGCAGAGATGCTTTCAATGTTTAATAGAGAAAACAGATAGTGAGTTCCTGCTCAGAGCCCTGAAGTCTTACACTCAGGTGATCAAAACAGACATATCAGGAGCACATTCTGTAGGGACTCTGGTCTCAGATCCCGTCCTTGGTGCCAACTGTGGAGACTCTGGGCCTGGTCCCACACTGTGGAGCAACCTGTAGCTGGTCAGTTGGACCCAGATCTGCTACTTCATTCCTTCCTGACCCAGGACGAATGAGGAGGAATGACAAAGAGACATGGAGTCGGCTTAAAATGCGGACAGCCAGGGCTCACTTGTCTTTAGCAGGCAGAGGAAGCCCAAACCTGTAGTTCACCTCACTTATATTCATCCAAATGCAAGCACAAGCAATCAAAGTAACACAGGATTCGTCTGTCAGTACGTTCTCCGGTGAACAACTTAACGTCAGCTGCCTTAACTTTTCCCTAATAGGCATCACCCTTGGGTGCAGCCTTCGCCTTGTGCTCACAGAGGCCAGTTAGACCTCAATTCTCCTGAACAACACTCCACTCACCCATGAAAAGATGCATCCATGTCTTGATGGATGCCGGAAGGAAGAAGACAGCGAACTGATGCCTCAGACAAGTTTCAGGTTCCTGTGACTTATCCTTTCCTTGGAATGAGGTCTATTTGTAGCACTTTTCGGGAGTATCCACCCTCTTTCAGTTTGGGATCACTTGCTTCTTTGGAAGACTTCCCAAAAGGGGAAGGGGGGTCAGCAATGTATTCATGTGAAGCTCTGCCCTGCTTAAAATTTTCACCTATGTGTATTGTTTATGTATCTTCCACGCTTATCAACTTTCATCTTAATCTCTCATTGGTCCTTTTATTGCTTAACTGGAAAGCTGATAGGGTGTTAATGGAGTTATATTGTGATTCAACTAGTATAGATTCTCATTGTTATTTCTAGTTAGTAGAAAGACAGACAAACTTATGATAATAGAATAATCTTTCCTCTAACCTCAGAGAGATGACTCTTCTTTGTCACAGTTTCTCAGAAAAATCAGGTAGCTACAGGTAGAATCTCTCTCTAAAGCAACAGGCTTTTGGTGGAATCACTCTACAAACCAGTCTGTACAAGGACTTCTTGACTGGCAGCAAGTAAAAAAAATGAAGCAAACCTTAATAATCCCCTGTTCTTTAAGTCCTGGGTATAGAAAACTGAAACTAAATCCAGTAAATATTGCACCTGTAGCAGCCAAAAGGCCCTATGGATAAAGAAGATGGCACCATCTTTCATTAGGATATGAGCCAAATCATATTCCAGTCTGGCTCTGGCCTTCTGATCAACCAAGTGACAGGCAGGAAACAGGTTCTAGAGAAGTGTCTCTTTTTTTTATTGTGAAATAGGTACATTTTATATACATATCATGATCACACTCAACATTGACAATTTGTACCGATGTATGACATGACTCTATTCTCATTTTTTCCCATTCCTCAACCCACCTTAGAATCCCCTTCCCTATATGCATAAGTTTTGCTTCCATTTTTTATTACCATCACAGTTTTTTCTTTCCCTGCATTACTTATCCCTACTTCATTTCCCTTTGAATAGTTTATGTTGTACAATATCTAACATACATTTTAGAACTCACTTTCTCATATCAGAGAAAAGATATGGTATTTTTTTCATTTTATTTTATTTTTTATTCAAATATTTATTGGTACATTACATATACATATCATGATTGCACTACACAATGATAATTTTACCAGTATATGACACAACTTTATTCTCATTTTTTCCCATAGCCCTACCCACCCTACCACCCCTACGCCTATATACATAAACTTTGTTTCCTTTCTTTTTTGTTATAATCTCATTATTTTTCTCCTTCATCCTATTTCACTTTGTGTATGATATATATTGTGAAATAGAAAGATATGGTATTTACAGATCTGTGACCTATTTATTTCACTTATGAGGATGTCCTGAAGGTATGTCCACTTGAGTACAAGTGACTCAAACTGGTCATTCATTATGGCAGAGTAATACTCCATTCTATAGAAAACCACATCTCCTTTATCCTGTCTCCAATTGATGGACATTTGGGTTGTTTCCAAGATTTGGCAATCACAAACTGAGCTGCTATAATCATGGGTGCACATATACTGGTGTGATAGGAATCTTTTAATTTTTTTGTGTATATACCTAGTAGGGGAATAGCAGGGTCAAATGGGATGTTTAATCCTACTTTTTTTGAGGACTCTCCATACTGATCACCATAGTGGTCCTACCAGTCTACATTCCCACCAACAGTGGAGGAGGGTTCCTTTCTCCCCACAACCTTGCCAGCATTTGTTGCTGATTGTTTGCAAGATAGCAGCCATTCTTTGTGGAATGAGATGGAATCTCAGAGTTATTTTCATCTGCATCTTTAGATAACTGTATTCAGTTGTCCTTGTTCATGCAAAAATTGAAACTAGTTTACTAAATTGAAACATTTAAAATCTGGAAGCAACTTTTGGAGATCATTACTATTATTGGTCCATTTTTAAATGAAGTCAAATGCTAACTTTATGATCAATGTGCCAGATACCACCTATTAGTGGAAGAGCTTGGATTTGAACTCAAAACACTGAGCCATTTATCCACTGCTGTTTGGAGTCTACTATATAGTGTACTATATATTTGGAAGAATGTTTGTCAGTCTTTTATTAAGAAGAATCTTAAATACTGTATTGTCAATTTTAAAAATACCAGTCTTGTATTACTGGTTCCCCTGTGTGACAGAAATCTATAAAACTGTCCATTACCCTGACATATATTCTCTTGATAACTTACTTTGAGTCAAGGTTACAAAGTCTCTTGTGATTAAAGTGTGTGATGCTTGATCAAGCAAACACAAAAAAGCAAGGATATTGTATACTGAATTTATTGTAGAAATCAATAGAGGGATGCCACTTCTCGGCAGGAGATTGGGTTCCAAAGGCAGCTTCTAAGGCCAATGAAACAAACAGAACTCCCTCAGCTCCCCTCTGAAGGCCCTGCCTTGAGGATCATAACCCCCTCCAAGTCTCCCACGCGGGCTCCATGTGCGCCTCTTTTGGAACAGATTGCTCTTTCTTCCGCTGAGCACCAGATGAAGTGGAGAGTTGGCTTGCATTCAGGGGTAATGTTGTATGAAAAATATGTATCTTTAAACATTAAACATTCAGCACACTGAGATTCTCACTCCATGGGCAACAGAGAACTTACTGTCAGAGGGAGAACAGCAGATCAGAGACTCCCACGTTGGCCTAAGGCCACGTGTCTGAGGAGAGAGGTTAGTGAGATTGCTGATACAATTTCCACTCTCCCTGTGCGCTTTCACTTTCCCCTCTCTCTGCCCCTGAGTTAAGTTTGCCAAAATGAAGTGTGTGTCATGATTTAATTTACTTGTGAAATTTTGTAAGATTTGTCACTGTAAATCGTCGGGTCAAAACCATGAATCTACATACCCTGCACAGAAGTACTAATTATACAAATGTATCTGCCAAAGAACCTGTGTACTTCCATCTTACTGCATTTATCATCACAATTATGTTATGTTAAAACGTTTTGTAAGGTAATATAATTGGAATCAAGTGAGGTAGATTCTACTCTGGGTTTTACAACTAACTAGGTGGGAGACTTTGCAAGTTTGTCTCTCTTCTCAGTCTGCTTTTTCTTCTTTCAAAAAGGAGCTTACATCAGATATCAAAAGATACTGTTGATTATAAAATTATGTTGAGTTTATATATCCAGATACCACAAACCCTGAGATTTCAATTTAAAATAGGACACAGTAAGTCTGGGTGAGCACCTCTGTGATGTACCTTGTGTTTAGTATACATAGGCCTAGATTTGAGCTATACTTCTACACAGAAAGAAAGAGGGGAGGGGAAGAAAGGGAAAAAGAAAGAAAGGGAAAATGGGACCAAAGTGCAAATTAGCAAGGCTCTTCCTCTCTTTACCCTTTTTTTTTTTTTTTTTTTTAGTTTTTTTCAGACAGGGTGTCGCTTGTAGTTCAGGCTGGTCCTAAACTCAGGTCAAGCTCAGCAATCTTCCTGCTTCTGCCTCCCGAGTGCTGGGATTATAGGCGCAAGCCCCCACACCTGGCACTGTGGTGTATGGTGCTGATTGCTGGTGGGTTCGAGTCTCCATGCCCAGCGTTGTTGTATGTGGTTACTGGGATCGAACCTGGGCCCTTGCACTTGCAAGAGAGGCGCCTGAACCTCTGAACTAAATCCCCAGCCCTCTTCATCCTTTTCCCTTCCACTTTCCTTTACAATCCCTCTATTCCTAGTCTTTCTGATCCCTTCTTGCTTACTGCCCCCCTCCTCTTTTCCTCCTTTCCACCTCTTCCTTCCTCTCCCTCCCTCCTCTACCTTCATTTCCCCTCTTCCTTCCTCTCTTCCCAAACAGAATTAGGCACCTGTTGTATGCGTAGGCCCTAAGAAAACTAAGATAAATTTGAGATTAGACCATACTGTCTCTTGCACTTTGAAAAGCATTTTCCTTTCACTTATTTTAAATGCAACTGAGCAAGTTAGTCTGATATTATTGTCATAGAATAATTCAGTGTGAAGTTTCTTTGAAAAATCATATCCTTTATCCAATTTAGATAAGCAAAAGTGCTTTTTAAGTTCTAGTTGGAAGTCATGCAAATCGTTCTAAGTTATTAAAAAGTTTCTTGAAGCTCTCTATACTGTATTTCTTGATTTTTAAAAAAAGGGCCTTAAAACTTCTAGTGCAGTACTCAGTGAAATAGTTTTCCAGTTATACTCCAGTCAATCCCAATGCTAGGACAATTCCTCACCAAGTTTCTGTAAAAAATTATTGATATACATATAATTAACATGTGAGACATAGAAGAGTTCTTAGATAGAAATGATAGAGCAGTGCATAATTATGAGCCTAATGCAAGAAACATAAATTTATAGTCTCACGGACCCTGCCATGAGTCTAAGATTGTGTTATTGGGTTTGGCCAGGCAATATTAACAAACTGATCTAAAGCCTACCTGGAATAGCTGTGAAAAAATAGAAGTTAATTTATTACTTGTATGAATATGAGTAAATGCTCCCCCACAGACTTCCTTCGTGTGTTAATTCTAACCCAGCCTTGTTCCATTTTGTGTTTTGGTCATTTTCATTGTAACATTGATGCAGGTGACAAAGAGCAGATGAAAACCACCCCTTATCCTTGGCAAGCCTCAGTCCAGAAGTGAGATTACCATCTATCTATATAGATAATAGGTACAGATGCAAATGTCACCTCTATTCCCAATTCATTTTCAAGAATCACTCATAAGGACACCCCTACTAGTAAAGCAGGGAAAAAGGAAGGAAGGGTTATAGATGAGTGGATTAATGACAGTGATTCCTTCTGAAAAATGAATGCTCCGTGTAAGGACAGCAACCTATTTGTGGACAGCTGTCTCTGCCCTGGTCACTCTGAGTATTTACACCACTTGAGCCTACAAAATAGGACTAGCATCCTTCACATTATTAATGAGATAATTTCAAGTCCTCCAGATCACAGGGACTTCCATATTTGTGTCACTCTAGTGCTGAGGTTAGCATTCCAATCCCCCTCCCCATAGTCCTGAGATAGATTTCACAGACTCTGGAAGAGTAGAGTGGATTATACTCATTTATCATGTCTAAAAGGTCATTAATTTATATGCAGAATATGCGGTATAGACATCCTTGTAGAATCAGAAATGTTGGCAACTGTAGGTCCCTATTGTAGCAGGTACACAATTTCTTGAAGAAGAACACTTGCTCCTAGATGTCTGTGCTTGCTGCATGGTGTGTAGTATCTGGTCCACTCATCTCTAAACCTCCCCTCCTCTTGCCTTGCTTTGTCCTTTGATGCCTTCTGCTAGAATTCCTAAGCTTGTGGGCCTGGTGTCTATGCTATAAGAAATATCTTTATCATTTTATGGTTTGACAGGAAGTATCAACATTTTTTTTCTAAAACTCATTGCCGTCATGAGGAGATGAAGTAAATATATATTTCTTCCTCAAACCGGTAGAAAAATAGCAATCTTCTTTGGCATCTTCAATTTTGTGTGACTTCGGATGATTATGTATTCCTAGTTCACATGTTTATCTAAATAAATTTTCCTGCAGCATGCCCCTTAATGGCACAGCATGAGCTGTCCTACTTGAAAGACAGACTTTGTGTCTATTTTCCTGGTTCCCTCCCACTCCTCGTGGTGCTTATCTGTGCTCCTCATTGCACTCCCAACAACAGCTTTGCTTCTATCAGTTCTACTCATCTAATCTATGCATCAGCTATTTGTCAGCAGAGCCCTGTGAGTTTTGGCTCTGTGTTCTCAGAACTGGAGTTTAGTCAAAAGATCAGAAAGCAGAGGACAAAGAACAGAGAGAGAAGATGGGCACTGATTGGAAAATAAGAGAAGCGTGTGCTGATCATCTACTCTTGTCTCAGCCTGAAAGTCAGCACCAGCTTTGCAGTAATGAGACATGGCAGCTTGGAGATGAGATTGCCCATTTGGGCCAGTCTCATCTCATTTAATTTATCCAGTAGCAAATCTTGCTGATCTATTGACCAGGTTCTGTGCCGACAGTATAGTAACTTGCGACATAAAAGATGTTCATAGAATTCTGAGTTTCTAAATTTATTATTTGGATTTTCCAAGAGCATGATTTTTATGCCATCTCACTGTATGCATTTTCTATCATAAAATGGAAAATTTATTCAACTTTTTTAATGATCTATATTCAAATTGTCTTTATTTTAAAATTATTTTCTCACAATTCCCAGATATATATATATATATATATATATATATATATATTAAATTGCACTTTAACTCTTTAGAGAAAATGGCAGAATAGTGATCAGCATCAAAATTCAGCCTCTTTAAAATCCAGAATCCAGACACCTGAAGATAGCTAGTTGGTGAAAAGAGAAAAAAACGAAGTAGATTGCTGTGAATTGTGAGAGACCTGATGGGAAAATTAGAATCTACAGAGAAATTGAGAAATGGACCAAAGGGCAGAGAAAAAACGAAGCTATCTGGAGGCTCAGCCATGTTCCCAGTAAAGGAAGCTCCTCCACAGACATGAGTTTGTGCCAAGGGCTGGCAGTTCTGGGGAGAAACAGCAGACTGGACCAGTGATAGAGGACTCACATAAGCCCACGGCTCTTGGGAACTGCAAAAGCAGCACTGGGTTTTGCTCCTAGCTGAATCCTTCTACACAGTGGACAATACTTGGCAAAGAGAATCCAATGCAGTGCCCACCGTATTGCCAAAGAGTGCTTAACCAGGCACCATTTGGGGAAGGAGTTGATGGCTTAAGTCTGTAACTCAGAGAAAATACAGCTTCACTTCAGGGTTCCTCAGATAACCCTCCAGTACTGACTGAGAGACAGCCACAGGGTATGGAGGAGCAGGTTAGACAGAGAACTCCTGACAACTTAACTCAAACCAGGAAGGACACAGCCCCACCCTCCATGGTGAGGAAGGCAGGCCAGACTGTGTCACAGGCAGAAATGACTGCATTGGAAAGCACCAACATTAAGCCTTGCTGGGATGCTTGCCCTGCTGCCTACATCCAGCACAAATCTGGGGTCTGATTGCCGTTCCCATCTACCAACATGAGCAATGATGAGCCTTGGAGTAGACAGTTGCCATAGCCTGGGGTAAACAGGCCGCTGGACCTGGAGGACACCTCACAAACTCACTGGCCATTAAGCTAGTTAAAGAAAATTAGACCTATAGGGATCCAAAAGTGTGGATCCTAAAAAGAAACTCCCCACTCAAAAAAAAAAAAAAAAAAAAAAAAAAAAAAAAACACTACACACAGAAATCATTTTTCCCATGTTTGGGCTATCATTTTTTCTCTTGTATCTTTCTTCTTCAGTGTTTATTGGGGTTTGGGGAATTTAGCTATCTCCTTTTTGCTTTTTTTCCCTTGTTTCCTTTTGATTTTTCTTGTTAATTTGTGGTTTTTGTTTTTCGGACTTTTTTCTCCATTTTTTTCTTCTTTTTTTCCTTGTTTTTTGAGACAAGGTTTCACCTTTTATCTTATGCTGGCCATAAACTTGTTCTGTAGCCCAGCTTGGTCTCAAACTCACAGCAATCCTTCTTCCTCAGCCTCCTAAGTCCTGGGAGTAACACTCAGCATCCCTTTTTTCTTTTATCTTCTTTTTCTTGTTTGTTCTTTTATGTACCTTTATCTAAAGCTATAAATATCCTACTCCTTAATAAGATCCTTCATCTCACTTTTCTCTCCTCCTCATCTCCTGTCTCTTTTACTTTGTCTTTTGCTGCTAAGATAAACTGCTCAGCACTCAAAGTTAAAGGAGAAAGAGTTTATTTTGCTCAGAGTTTTGTAGAGGTTTCTGTCTCTAATCAGCTGGCTCCAAGGCAGAGATGGCAAACGGGTATCAGAAAGGAGAAACATCATGGTGCACACAAGGCAGCAAAGTAACAAGAGACCTTCACAGCATCTTTCTGCCACTTTCATCTTATTCAGACCACTGAGATTAGAGAGGTGTCAAACCAATAACTCACGTTGTGGTTTAGTGCTCCTGACATCACATGTCCATGACTGCATGCCTCTTTGGTAGGCTATCTAGACTCAAATCACAACATCACCCATTGCTTAATTTTTCCAATTTTTCCACTTCCACCCTCTCATTCTGAACTTCTATATCTTTACTAGCATAAACATTAACCTGTGTTAACTTTAGTAAGTTAACTCTGTGATTTCACTGTGACTTCTTTTCTGTTGTTAGTAGAGATACAGTTTCTACATTTAGTAATTATGTACTGTATATCAATATTTGGTTTGCCTTAGGATTTATGCTATAATTGTAATATCTTTTGTATGGTTATTATTGGTTCTTATGGCAGGTCACTATCCATTTTGTCTTGAATGATATAATTGTTTCTAGTTTACGTGCTATTGTCAGGGTTACATAGTTGTTGCTACTAATAGGTTTTCTCTGTACACAATATCTGGATGACCTTTTTGTCATTAACAATTCTGTGGTCCTGGAGAATGGGGTGTTGGGCCAATTACATTGTATCCTCCCCTTCCAAATTGGGGCAGAATCAAGGGACTAGTTACCCATGCCCACTGTGCCTCCCTGAAGAGTAGGCACTAAGGGATCTTCATACTAGCAACAATGTCTTTTCATTATAAGTGCCCAAGGACCTCAGCAAAAATCAAACAAAACAAGTAAAAACGTGAGAAGATAGACAACAAAGTGCCTCACAAAACTCACAGATTCTCCTAACTCAATTCATGGAGCAGGAAGGGGGAAAAAGCAAAAGCCCCCAAACAACTTATTTGCAAGAATAACAGAGAAGATTAACAGATCAACACAGTGCTCAGTGGGTTCACAGAAGATACAATTAAGCAGATAATGAATATAATGAACAAAACACTCAAGAAGTTTACATAGGACATACTAAAAACCACTAGCTTAGATAAACAAAATGATATAGGTCATTAATGACCAGTTTAGCAAAGAATTAGAATCCATGGAAAGATTCCAAACAAATCTGGGATGTTAAAATTATATTGAAAGTACTGCCAACATAATTAACTGACATGAGGACAGTGTTAGAAAATAAAGCAGCTGTCAGAGACTGATTGTTGAGATACCTTAAAGAACAAGAGAGCATGAAAGATGGATCCAATACTGGCTAAATAATGCAAAAAAGATTAACATATTATTAATTGGAGCAAATGAAAAATCAAAAGATAGCACAAATTACATAAAAAACTTGCTTGCAGAGCAAACAAGAAGAAAATGTTCCAGATATAGGGAAAGAAACACACAGAGAAATGAGGCATGTACCACACTCTGATAGCCATATTTAAAAGAGAATGTCTCTGCATCATATTCAAAATTTTTAATTTAAAACCTGTTAATGTTGTGATAGTGTGAAGCAACAAATCACTTATTAAGATAAACCCATTAGATTGCAGCAGACTTTCAACACAACAGTAAAACTTGGTTAATAATAAAGTCACCAAGAAAGAAATTAGGGAAACAATTCTATTGACAGTGGCATCAAGAAAAAATAAATACTTAAGACTTAACCCTACCAAGGAAGTGAAAGATCTCTACGATGAAAACTACAGTACTCTGATAAAGAAGCTCAAAGAGGTCATCAGAAAGTGGAAAGATATCCCCTGTCCCTGGATAGATAGAACCAATATAGTCAAAACGACCATACTTTCAAAACTGATAGACAGATTTCATGTAATATATGATTTTCTTCCATTCTTTTGGTTGTTTGTTTGCTCTGTCAAATGCTTGCTTTGCTGTGTAGCAGTTTTTAGCTTGAGGAAGTCCATTAGCTAATTTAGTTTTGTTGGTTTTGCCTCTCTTCTCATGTTCCTGAAATCATTACCACAACTGATGTCATGAAACTTTTTTGCTATGTTTTCCTCTTGGAGTCCTAAAATATTAGGTCTTCCATTTAAATCTGTAGTGCACTTTACTCTGCCAAGCATAGAGCTTTCTTGGTAAGATCAGAAACAAGATAAGGCTGTGCATGCTTGCTCGATCTGCTCAACATCATATGGAAGTCCTAGTCAGAACTATTAAGCAGAAAAAATACAAAAGCATCCAGGTCAGAAAAGTAGTAAAACTTTATCTGAATATAACATGATATTATATTTGGGAAATCCCAGAGTCTTCACACACAAAAATAGCATTAAAAACAATAAATATAGGAAAGTTTCAGGATATAAAATCACTATAAGTATAATATGCATCAAATTATACTTTTGTACAATTTTATACTGTTTCTACCAAAAATGTTGATATACCACCAAAAAAGAACTGAAAATTAAGAAAAAAAATTTTACAGTAGTATTAAAAAGAAATAAAGTAGGGGCTGGGGAGTTAGCTCAGTGATTCCGGCGCCTGTCTTGCAAGCGCAAGGACCCGGTTTTGATTCCCCAGTAACCACATACAATACTGTGGGTGGAGACTCACGCCCAGCAGCAATCAGCACCACATGCCACAGTGCCGGGCGTGGTGGCTCACGCCTGTAATCCCAGCACTTGGGAGGCAGAGGCAGGAGGATTGCTGTGATGAGTTTGAGGCTGAGCTCAGGGCCAGTCTGAACCACAAAGCGAGACCCTGTCTCAAAAAACCAAAAAAAAAAAAAAAAGAAAGAAATAAAGTAAGTATAAACAAACTTAGCTAAACAGATAAAGAATTTGTCCATTTAAATCTTCAAATCATTAATGAGAAAAAAATTTTAAATATCCAATAAATGTCAATATATCTCATATTCATGAATTGGAATACTTAATATTGTTAAAATGTCCACACTAAGAAATTTACAGATTCAATGTTGTCCTTGTCAAAATCTCAATGGCAGTTTTTATAGAAATAGAAAGCACAGTTCTAAAATTTATATGAAACCAAAAATATACAGAATAGACAAAGCGATTCTGAAAAAGAAGAGTTAATCTGGGGGTATCACATGTTTTTATTTCAAAGCAGATTACAGATCTATAGTAAATAATGCGTGACAATATTAACTTGTCAATGACATAATAATGAGCAAAACAATAAACTTATATAGTCAACTGATTTTTGAAAAAGGGACTAGTCAAAATTTGGGAATAGTCTCAAATGATACTGGGAAAACAAGATATCAGATTAATAGCAAAAGAATGAAATTTGACTTTTTATAGTTGTGTTCCATACATATTCTATATGTGTTGTATTTCTGATATAGAATGAAAGACCAAAAATAGAAAATTAACATACTGTTAACATACTGTGAATACCTACAAGAAAACAGGAGGAAAGTGTGTATATTAACTTAATATAATTAGCATGCTTAACACAGTGTAACAGCAAAAATAAAAAGTACATTAAGAACAAAAATTATAAAAGCCACAATATTTATTACATTTACCATGAACTAGACTCTGTTATAAGCATGTTTGTGTATTATTTCATCTGTTCTTCATAATATCCACATAAGGAAAGTTGAACTAGTCCATTAAAGAAAAAAATAACTGATTGCACTATAACTGGGAGAGGTACAAAACAAAATTATCACTGTCTGTGGTAAGAAGCGAAGGTCCAAACCCTGTGTCCAGCTTCCACAGGAATTCTAATCTTCTCTAGACTCTTCAAAAAAACACCTATGTACAAATCCTGCCCAAACTACTTAAAATAAAATCCTCTCTGAATGGGATCCCTGGCATCAAACCATTCTAAAACCTCCCCAGGTGATTTTTTGGTTCAGGGGTGTTGACAGCCACTTTTAGAGAAGAGTTAGATGGAGACAGAGGCAGGTGGATGAGCTTGAGTCATATGGTTCAGGAGAGCAAAACAAAAACAGAAATACTGATTTATTGGGAGCCACACAAACTAAAAGTGGCCTATGAGTTTCTTTATAAATGTATAAACCAGTTGGATAAACTTTGGAATTGACCTGTTGATGAAGTCCTAGATGAAAAGTGACTTCTAGAATAGTACATTGGGATATAACTGGCCCAGATTGTGGACAATCTAAAGCACCAGTAATACTAGATAGTATGGGGTATCTCTAGAGTAACAGAGAGAAAAATGTGGTAATAGATCCTGTCATCTTTCTTGGCTTGATTGTAACATTCTGAAATGATCTAGCTTCAGTTTTAGGCATCTTCTCACTGAAAGTTCTGAATTTTCTTATATCCATTTTCCTGGGAGCCTGATACGTACATTTCCTTTAGTTTTCCCATCGCAGAGGGTTCCCTCAGGACCTCAGGAAGCCTGATCTGGGAGATGCCTACTCTTCCGTGGCAGTTCCTATGAATGATACTTAGGGTCTTGTGACTGTACTGAGTGAGTTTGCACCCAGGGCCTGAGAGCCAACAAAGGTAGTGAAGAGGTTGTGGAAGAAGGTGAGAAGAGCAGCTACAGGAAACAGAGAGTTTTCCTGCCTCCTCTGCTTGTTGAATTGCTCTTTAGATCATTCTCTGTCAAATACAGGGACTGACCTCCAGTTTCACTTGCCAGACTTGACCTCATATTTGCAGTTTCCTTGAATGTCACATTTTTATGAAGGCATTGCTGGCTGCAGTTTCAGCAAGGGAAGAAAACTTGTTGAATTGGTACACCTTTATTTAGACATTGAGGTTTGATATGCAAAATGAAACTGAAACACTCCAGAAAGGAGAATTATACATATATATACATGTGAGGGTCTAGCTTGTCCTCACTCTAGCAAATAGCACCACCGATATGTTGCAACCATGGGTGAAAAAAACACCCTGAAGGCCCTCAGCTTGTCCTCAGAGTAGGGTTCCTTTGTTCTCTTATATCATCCCTACAGAAGACTGCCTGGGAACCAGTCCCTGCCAGAAGTTGGTATGTGACTATTTTGCATATGGATAGTTGGAGGGGGAGGGGGCGCCCCCCCAACCACCAAAGTACATTTGCAAGGACACCTAAGCACCTCCTATAGTTTTGGGTGCCAAACATTTCCTTTCCCAAGTTTGCCTAGGGCTGCAAGCTCTCCAATACAATAACCTTTACAGCTGCAATCCCAACACCTGATAGAACACATTTGCTTTACAAAGGTCCACATTTCAGTCCAGCCTCACTTTGATCCTCTCCAAAATTCCAGCAGTGATGTATTATAACTGGTCTCACCCCTATTAGTCAAATGATGAAACAACTTCAAAATGCAAAAAGCTTGGAATTTTAAAATATAGAATTGGAAAGGAAATTTCTCAGCTCACAACAAAATTTATACCAGGATTGCAATCACTTATTCAGCCAACAAACATTTCCTAAATACCTACTTTGTGCTGCTGTTAGGCTCTCTCTAGGTAGAGACTGATAAATAAAACACAGATGGTGTCCTGAAAGAGTCTATAATCGAGAAGAGTGATCAGAAAACTGTGGGCCAAAGTTGGCCTCTGCCTGTCTGGCTAAATCAAGTTTTAATGGAACACAGCCACTCACATTCATTTACATGCTGTCTATAACTGCTTTCATGCGACAGCAGCAGAGTTGCACAGTGGTGACAAAAACTGCCACTCACAAAGCCAGAAATATTCTCTGAGTCTTCACAGAAAAAGTTTACTGATCCCTGGCCCACTAGGAGGATTAAGCAAATGCATGTGTGACAAGTATTGTTATAGAATTCTGGGAGAGGTGTAATAGTGTGGGCTCTGAGGAATCAAAGGTGAATTCACAGGGGAAAAATGATGGTGTGAAAGTTATCTGAGCAGAGAAGTGAGATACGAGAATGCCACGCAGAAGTAGCAATGCCAGAGAAATAATGGGAATAAGAAGCAGCAAGGCTCACAAGAACACAAGTGTGGTGATGATAGTGGAGAAAAAGTCTGCAGGAAATTTGAGCAGGCCCGCCCAGAGGGATTCTTTCATAGACAAAGCTAGAGCTATTGAGTATGGACCCAAGAATCCAAGAGACTTTTGAGTGACAGATAAAGACTGTAAGAAAAGTGAAATTCTGCAAGCAGCCATTATAAGCCAAACTTGTAAATTCTTATATATTTGTATATCTTATATTAAATGTGCTTCTTTAGTAAGCACTGACTGATACAATGAGATATAGGGTGTATTAAGAGCAGATGATTAAAAGATCTAGTTTAAACTAGAGGCATTGAGAATATTGTGTGTCTTGCTACTTCTCATTGCTGAGACAAAATACTTGACACCGGAAGTTAAAGTAAGAAAAGTTTATTGTAGATCACTGTCTGTAGAGATTTCAGTTCATAGGTGGCTGGCTCCAACACAGGGTGGTGTGGCAGAGAAACAGTGAAGAGGAGAAACAGTTCATGGTGGGCAGAAGGCAACACAGCAATAAAGTAGCAGAGAAGCAGCAGCATTCTAGCCAGGCTCCATGCCCTTGGGCCAGGTAGTATACACACGCAGAGTGGGCCTTTCCGTACCTACACCTAGGCCTGTCCCAAACCAATCAGTGGACCAATTTAGTCATCATTCACTCAATTCCAGCATCACACTTAATCCCATCATCACTCTGTAGATCCAGCCACCTTTGAAAAGCCATACCTACGACCACATGAGACTGAGGGGGACATCTAGACACAAGCCATAGCAGAGACAGGAAAGACAGCACTTGAGATCTGAAGAGATATGAGCCAGAGAAAGACTCAGTGAATCACATGAAAATTCTGCCTCCATAGTTCAAAGCCTACAAAAGGAGTCATTCCAAAACGATGCCACACTCCCTGTGAGGTCACCAAGATTTTTGTCGTGTGCTGGAATTTTGCCTCCCCACTGTGGCACTGTGAGAAGTGGTGGAACCCTTAAGAGGTGTTAGATTGTTGGGGGCATCAGTCTCAGGAGGGATTAATTTTGAGGATAAATTAGTTCTAGGGAGAATGAGCTGTTCTGAAGAACAAGCTTAGACCTTCTCCATGCTCAGGCTTACAGTCTCTCACCATGAAATCCCTTTATCTCACACATACTCCTGCCCTGTGATGCTACCCAACACAAGGGCCCCAGCAGAGCCGTGCTCTTAGGAAACCAGAACTGTGAACTAAACAAGCCTCTTTCCTTTAGAATTCACACAGTCTCTAGTTTGGTTATAGCCATGGTAAAAAGACTAATACAAAGAGGCACTGGGTTAACATTTCATTAAGTCCACCTATAGCATGAAATTATGATGGTACCCATTTGATAAGGTTGTTCTAAGGGCAAAATAAAGTGATACATGGAAAGTGCTTAATATAACAGCTATAATGTAATAAGCAATAAATATCAAATAGCAATATTAGTACCAGTTTTTTCTTCATGTCTCCAAAAATAATAAGCCTGTCGTATTTATTTTATACCTCTCTCAAAATCTAGGGGCAAAAATCCATGTTCATAGATAAAAATTTTGACTTGGAATATCAGTTAATAATGTAGTTTTGGTGGCTCAGTGAATTTCAGTCCGAAGGAAGCCAGAACTGGTGGAGTTCCACGTCCTACTCAGTGTGAGATTCCCTTTTTCTAATCTCAATACACAGTCTCCTTGGATCAGCCAGTCGGGAGATCACCTGTTCCACGAGTGGATCCCAGACTACAAGGTGGAAATCCCTCCACAACACTGCGCTTCCTTCTGTGTCTCGGTTTCATTCCTCTTCATAGACAGTCGGTTTTTCCTTTTGACAGTGAATCCACATTTTTCTCAGTTCTGTATGTAAATACTGAACAAGGTGCAGTATCTCTCACTTACAGCCATAGTCACTGTCTTTTTTAACTTTCCTCATTGCTGGGATGCAATACTCAACACCCTCAAAGTAGAGATTTATTGTGGATCAAAGTTTATAGAAGTGTCCAGTCCATAGTCTGTTGCTTCCAAGGTGGGACAGCATGGCAGAGAGGTACAGTGCTGGAAAAGGTGCTCATATCTTAGCGCCAAGAACCAGAAAACATGAAAGGAGGAACAGGAAAGGGATATAAATGCTTCAAGACAACACCCCCAATGTTTACCTCTTCTAACCAGAACCCCACTCTTCAAGTGAGCTATATTGCTGTCCTAATCCAGCCACCTCACACCCTCCCATGATTGAGTGCATGAGGCTTTGGAGGAACTGTAAGTCTAAATCGTTAACTGTACTGAATAAATGTCTGTTGGAAAATAAAGGGAAAATTGCCTATCTCAAAATATGCTACTCTTTAAAGAGTAAAGTTAAACTGAATGAGGCTGCTGGCCAATTTTATTTCAAATTATAATATGTATGAGAAGACATCACATTGAAGCCTGGAAAGACGTAGATTTTTGCACTGCACCTCCAAAGGTTTAGATTTCATCAATCTGGGATTTTCTTGGGAACTTGAATTTTTATCACTTTGGAGTAACACTCAAGTGAATCAAGAGGTCTACTGACCACATCTCAGGGACATATAATTTAAACATAAAGATATCAAGCCAACAACTTGTATTAAGCTTCTTATATGGAAGAACCAAATGTATTTCAGTTATTTTTACTTACAACAAGTTTTCATTTGCTCTCTTATTTCTTTCTCCTTGAAGCATTTTTTCTGGGTTACCCAGCCATAGCTCCCCTCCCATGCTGAGAGGTAAGTATGCTCCATCTATTACATTCTTCTCAGACCTCCTAAGGAGATAATTAGGCATTGCAATTGATTGCAATTTATTAATCAGAGCAGGATGTTATAGAGTTTCAGAGGAAAAGCATAGTGCTGAAGCCTGGTATAAATGCAAGGCAGGTATCCAGTGACAAGGAAATAAGACAAAAATAACAACCAAAGCAGATGGTGTTTTAAGTGAGTGCCTCATTTTACATGGTGGTATTCTGACCTATTAAGTGAGGGTATTAAAGTTTCTCTTGTCTACCTTAGCTAAATGCATTGCTTACTCACTAAATAGCCATCGAATATCCACCATCCACTTGATATTGCTTGGTGCTAAGAACACAACAGAAAATAAGACCAAATACTGACCTTAAGGAATGACATAATAAACAAATAAATACATGTATTTATACTATATTACATAGCATAATTATATTACATAGGATTAGAAAGGAAGACTACTGCGAGGTATCATATTGCATAGGAAGCTTCAGTAAAGGATTCTCCAAGCAGACATTTGTGACCAGATATCCAAATGATAGAAAACGCCTTGGAAAAGTCAGAAGAACACTTCAAGAGGAGGAGATGACAGGGCTGGGGATTTAGCTCAGTGGTTCCAGCACCGGCCTTGCAAGTACAAGGGCCTGAGTTTGATCTCTGGTAACCACACACAACAATGCTGGGTGTGGTGACTCATGCCCACCAGTAACCAGTACCACACACTGCAGTGCTGGGCATGGTAGCTCATGCCTGTAATCCTAGTACTTGGGAGGCAGAGGCAGAAGGATTGCTGTGAGTTTGAGGCTCGCCTGGGCTTTATAGTGAGCTCAGGGCCAGCCTTAACTACAAAGTGAAACTCTGTCTCAAAAAACAAAACAAAAATAAACTAAAAAAAAAAAAGAATGTGACAATGTAGAAGGTAGAGATGAGCTTCAGAGGGTGAGACTTGTACCTTCTAAGCTGGAGAAATAGAAGTAAGGCCTGTGTGATGAAGCGCAGTGCATGAGGAGGAGAGTGGCGAGCTCCACCCAGACTATACTTCTGGTGGCTGTCTAAGCTTAAAGAATCTTCTAATTTTTAGAGAATAAGATTGTTTCTTGAATTTCTGAGTAGTTATGTAACCTATTTTTGCAGAAGGCACTTTGTACATTAAGTGTATCTATGTAACTTGGTTTAAAAAATATAATCTTTTTGAAAGAAACCTGCATAGTCTGTAATGTTTTAAAAAAAGACTACACATGTGGATGTGCTTTGAAAAGTGGTCTATTAGGGGATAGTATTATTGCACAGGATATTGCACCGGCAGAAACCTGAGCAATCACTTCCTCTAGTCTATTTATTGCAGAAGTGGAAAAACATAAACCAAATGAGGTTAACAGATCCCATGAGAAGCTGAGGCCTGGCTTCTGCGATGTGTGATAGTTTTTGTTTTTATCTTCTCTGGTTCTCTTCTTGTTCTTCCATTGTTATTTTCTTCTATAAATTTCTTCCTTTGCCATTCCTCCAGTTTTTGTTCCCAGCTGCCTTCATTATTTCCTGTTTACTCTTTTTTTCTGACTTCTGGTCTTTCTTCCCCCTTCTCCTCCTCTTTTCCTCCTTAGTCACTTCTGACTCCATAGCTTGTGGTTAGATCAAGGTAGCACAATTTATTTCTGTAGAAATAAGTATAACTAAGGGTAGATGTTTTTAAATTTTAGTACCTGAGAACTTAGAAATATCACTCCAGGCTTGTCTCTACTCTTTATAAAAACTATTTGTTATTTTAGCTGAAAACATCTATTCCTAATAGTTGATAAACAGGGCACTCCATGATTATGGAGATTGGATACTTACAACCTAATGAGAGGTATTTGATGTAGAAGGTTCAAAGTCAGAGTGACATATGACAAAACCCAACAGAGCATTCCAATTTATTAGAAAGGATTAAGTACAAGTCACCATATTCAGCAAAGGACAAGAGCAAAGACTTCAGCCAAACCACAGGAAATCGCTGCCTCATTTAAAGAGATTTATTTCTGTTCGTGCCTATCCTATTTCTAGGAGCCGATGTCTTATTTCAGCCCAGACTCAGGTAAAAGATACGAGGGTATAGTCATACTCTGGGGGACTATATCAATGACCCAAACAGATGTCAAATTTATGAACTGTGAGTAGAGAAACAAAGCAATGTGAGTTTATCATGTCGTCTTCAGAGCACACATTCCCAAGTGACTCCTAATACAAATCCTTGACTATTATATTTCAATTCCATATTTCTAACCATATAGCTAGAGAATGTCGACCTGGCATCTGTCGAAATTGATTTTTTTCTTTTCCAGTAGAAGGAGTCCTTTGCTGTCACAACAAAGCATATTATTTTCCTTAGAAAGAAAGCACAAAGAGTTACTAGGAGAACTTTTATCCTGACAAACAGCCAACATCAGTCTTCCACACAACTTTTCAACCCCTCTAATTCTGTTTGCCACTGTTTAAAAAATAATAGCTACATATACAGAAATGAGTCTCTGAAAAATAACATCAAAAACTTTCCCAGTTAATCTAGGACTAAGTTTTCTCATCTGTAAAGTAAGGGAATCAAAAACATGATCCTTAGCCCTGTGAAGACTCTGTTATACTATTTCTTGTGGGTTCTCAATTCCTCGCATTAAGAATAATGCTACAGAAAAGGAAACAAAGCTTATGTATATAGGGAGTGGGGGTTGCAGGGTGGGGGAGGAAGGGTAAAAAATGAGAATCAAGTCATGTCATATTCTGGTACAAACTCTCAGTGTTAAATGTGAAGATGATGTCTGTTCTTAATGTACCAGTAAAGATTTGAACTTAAAAAAAAAAAGAATAATGCTACAAGTGCCAGAGTTATCCTTCCTCTTTTTCTTCACTGTGATCAAGAAACTATTTTTAGTTCCATTACATGTTTTTAATCTTGATAGTGGTAAAATTCTGTATCCTTATGAAATTTCAGAGGAAATGAAGAAATTAAAATTTGTTCATAGATTGCTGCAGAATACTAGAGAATATATCAGGATGGTTTTGGGCATTCGACTTTAGAGTTGGATTACATTTTTAAATAAGATTTCACAAAATATCAGAAAATAGGTGAGCAAATTTTGTCCTCCCAAAACAGTAATGAAACTGCTTAGGCCAACCACTCAAGGACTCTGGATATTGACCAAGGTTATACAATAAATTGGGAAATGTTAAGTAAAGAGGAAAGACTAAACACACATAGAGAAAGTGGAAGTCTGTGACTGTTTAGACTGCACTCAACACCTCTTCCAGCTCTGACACTGGTAGTTTGCCATGACTGTGTAAGAAACCAAATTCTGGCGTGACTTTCACTGGAGAAACACTACATATCTATAGGCATTATTGAAAATAATAACAATCTTAATGCCAGTGAAGGACAGCAAATGAGGCTGCAATACTGACTAAAATAAGCAACAGCTTCACCAACAATGTGATAGGGAAATCCAAAGAACAAGACAAATGCAATGGATCTTCCTAATATCTCAGATGTTTCTGGTAGTCTAGCAAGCTATGTGCCTGCTGTAGAGAACTGGGAGCAGACCTGCTATCCACTTATCCAAAGCTGAACATGAGCCCTTATAGAATCAGAAAATAACAGTTGGAGCGGAGTTGATAACTACATACATTTTGAAGGAATTCTAATAACAAATAGAATCATCAACTGAAAATGAAACTCTTGAGGAGTAGAATGACTTCTGACCTATCCTTAACCTTAAATTGAGATGACACAGGAACAAAGCTCTCCCCAGCAAATGTCATGATGCTTTAAACCCCCTCCCCCAAAACAAGCCTAATTGGAGAAATTGGTTGTCATAAAATACAGTTAAGAAATATTTGGCAGCATTAGTTCAGCCAATAAACAATCTAACAACTATAGAAACAACATCTGCATCCCCTGGGATGAGGAAATCAATGTATAATGCAATAGTATTTTACCTACAAACTCTAGTTTTACCAAAGAACATTATGAAAAATGGAACAAAAGATAAAAAAATTTGAGCACTGCAAAAGGGAAAAAAAGCATCAGTAGAAATTACTTCTGTTCTTGACTCTAGAATATAAAGACTTCAAAGCAGCTATTGTAAGTATATCCAAAGGAATAAAGGAAATGTATTTTTTAAATTGCAGGGGAAAAAATGACAACAAGGAATCACAGAATATGAAATATTAGTAAACTGATAGAAAACATAAGGGAAAAAAATTGAAAATTCTATAGTCTAAAGTCCAATAACTGAAATAAAAAAATACTTTAAAAAGTTTCAATGGACCTGACATGGAAGAAGAAATAATCAGCACATTTGAGAGAGACCATACAAACCCTAAAGCAAATTTAAAATGAAGAAAATGAATGGTACCCTAGAGACATAGAACAACATAAAGAGTACCAATAGATATGCAATGAGAGTTTTAGAGAAATGGAGATAAGAGAAAATAAGATATTAAAGAATTAAAGAAATAATTACCACAAACATAAAATACATGAAAAATATACAAAAAGCACAGTAATTTCCAGGAAGGGTAAATATAAAAAGATCAAGTGTCCAAATCCTGCCAGAAACTGTGCTTGCTTCCATGAAAATGAAAGCACTAAAGGAAAGTGCTCTGAGTAGAATTTATTTTTTAATTTAAATCTTTATTGGTACATTATGAATACACATCATCATTGCATTCAACATTGAGAGTTTGTGCCAACATATGACATGACGATTCTCATTTTTTCCCCTTTCCACTCACCCTGTAACCCCCTCCCCCTATACACATAATCTTTGTTTCCTTTTTTCTTTATTACTGTCACATTTTATACCCCTCATTATTTAACCCTACACCCTCTTTCCTTTTAAATATTTTCTATTTCACAATATCAACTATGTATACTAGGACTCATTTACATCTTCATTTTCTCATACCAGAAAAAAAGATATGATAGTTACACATCTGTGACCTATTTATTTCACTTATGAGGATGTCTTCAAGGTACGTCCATTTGAATATGAATGATTTAATCTTACCATTTTTAGTGGCAAAGTAATACTCCATTCTATAAAAGAACTACATCTTCTTTATCCAGTCTCCAGTTGATGAACATTTTGGTTGTTTCCAAGATTTAGCTATCATAAACTGAGCTGCTATAAACATGGGTGCACATATGCCACTGTGATATGAATCTTTTAATTCTTTTGAGTATATACCTAGCAGAGCAATGGCTGGGTCAAATGGGACCTCCAATCCTAGCTTTTTGAGGAATCTCCACACTGATTTCCACAGAGGTTGTATAAGTCTACACTCCCACAAACAGTGGGGAAGGATTCCTTTTTCTTCGCAGCCTCACCAACATTTGTTGCTGGACAATTCTGAAGTAGCAGCCATTTGTGGAGAGAAATGAAATCTCAGTGTTGTTTTCATCTGCATCTCTCAAATTTTGATGTGACATTGATATCAAGGTTTTATGTTCTAAGTTCTTTTTTATATAAATACTACTTCTCTTTGGGAGGGTAGGGGCTTGCATCCTGGAGCAGTACTCTAATCTCCTTGGAACTCACAACTTCTTTCCAGAAACTGTCATAGGGTGGAGATGGATTCATCATTTTGAAGTGGTGTGGTGTGTACCTTGTTTAGCTGTCTGAGGCTGAAGTTCTTCTGGCTCCTTGTGTCTCCATCAAGAGCTATAACTACATTATCCAGTGATTTCTGTCTTTGGGGTAAAGAATGGAGGATTTATAACAAATGGGATGGGGTCCCTCTCCGTACACTCATAGTTAGTCAGGAAGATTCTTATTTGTGACTTGTACTTTGTATTTGGTTTTTCCAAGTCCAAGAAATTCAAATCAAGAAGCTAACAGAGTAGTTCATATACTAGCAAAATTTTGTTTGGTTGGTTATTTCCCCAGATTTCTTCTAATGACAGCTTAGGGTCATGGGGGAAAAATATCAGACAATAGTAATTGGTTTATCATGACACTTAAGTTTGTGTTTATTCTCTGTATAACATTAAGAAAGTTAGTGCTTCCAGTCGCTATTTTTTCAGTCAAAAATGGAAATACCACCTAACCTGATGAGTGTACAGGAAGCCAAATTCTCTTGTCCTGGAGATCCTCTGTCCCAGAAGTTTCTCTCTGTGGCGTCCAGCACTCACTGATGAAGTTTTCAGCACTTCCTCAAGTCCCTCAAAAGAATCTTCAGGAGCAAGTATCCCTATAACCAATGTTAATTCTACTGACATTTATATTAGATTAGTGTAGAAGTTTATATGACATGCATGACTTTTTTTTAAAACTTTCATTATTTGCATTTGTTTTCTTAAGCACCTTGAGCTAAGATGTTCTATTATGATGGTGTCAGAGTGTTTTCCAACTTTCTTGGCAGAAAGACCAGGCCACCTGGCCCCTGTTACTATATTTCCTTCTTGGGAAAATTGAAATTCTTTACCCTTCTACTATCATGCAAAATAACTTTCTACCCTTTGTAACACTGTGAAGCTTGTCCTTGTGGCCTGAAACCCTTAATGCAACTTAGAAAAGCAAAATCTCAAGCAATAGGAAGATATTTCAATGGGAGTGTTATCTTTATTGTTAAAAAAAAAAGCTTAAAATTCCCATAGAATCAAACCAACTGATTAAAATTTAGGTTCTACAATTTACTAATTTGTAACCTTGCACAAGTTGTTTAGCTTTGTAAAATATAAGCTTTTCTATCTGTAAGATGGGAATAAAAGAATGTACATCATATTTTAATGATTAAATTAGGTGACCCATGAGTAGTGCCTAGCAATGAGTTTGGCATAGAATCCCATAAATTTCAAGAAACTATTCTGTAAAATCTTGGTATGGCATAGATTTTAAATAAGAGAATATATTCAATATTTAGATTGTAGAGATTTCAAGCATTATTTGGAGAATATTTTGTTTTGTACTTTTTTGGTGGAGGAACATATCTCTGCACATCAAATTGAAATTGTCAATGAAAAAGAACAGTTCTGGGTAGATTGTTAGAAATGGGAGAGTTTTTTGCTGTGACCAGAAACTTACATTTTGCAGAATCCATAATCTGCCCCATGATACTCCTAGAACGAGATAACATCACTATTCATTCTTACTTGGTAAAGTCTGGATTCCTGGATGGTCTTTCAGCTTAATCAGAGCTCTAGTCAATGGAATTTATCCAATTTGAATCTCACAAGGTTTTTCTTAGATTATATCATCCATTTTATGGTGGACAGCAGAATGTACTGCCACAATTTCCCTATGTTTAGTTGTTCAGTTATCAACAGCAATCTCACTGACACACATGGATTTTGTTTCCATAGTAGGAAGTCACCTACAGCTGTGCCCCTCAGGAGAGCCTCATAGTCAGTGACTGAGCAAGCCAGGGCCAAGAAATACAGGGCCCGGGTTTGGGCCTCGTATGGAACAAGCCTACATGGTGGTTACCCTCCCAAGTCAGCTTATTTCTCTGGCCACTGGTCCTTCCATACCTCTTCCATGTTTATTGTCCCTAAAAAATATCCTGCCAGTTACACTTCATCTCAGTACTTCCTTCCAGAAAAACTCATGTCAGTGTGTTGGGCAGATAGTTAGAAATTAATGGGCCTCAAGGACAAAATGAGAGTCCAAAATGGCAGCTATGCCAGATATATATAATCAAGTAAAGAAACAAAACCTCAATGTATAATACATTTATAGTCATTTATTAGGTCTCAGACCCTAAGACACAGGGCCTCTATTTCTACAAGACATATAGTGTGTCTGGTTGCCAAAGTCTACAGACCAATATTATTAGGTAAGGAATGAATCTTTAAAGATCTTTTCACCTTGGTGTGGTTTAAATTAAAAATTTATCTTTTATAAATTCCTTTAGTATGTTTCTTACTTGAATAAGGCCTCCTAGGGAACATTCAACATCTGAAAACACAAAAGGATATTTTACAATTCCAGTGTAACTTCCAAGAAAAATATCCATAAACATACTAGTTATTCTAGTTCCCTGAACCCCAGGAAGAATTCTCATGTGCATACAAGATATCTGGACTCAGTGCAAGTTACTTCATGACACTGCTGCCTTCTCAAAGACCTTCTATATCTACTTTCCAATAAATCCACCTATAGTGCTATATAGTCACCTCTGTGTCTCACCTGTATTCTTTCATTAGAGGTTCAAAAGAACCAAAGAAATCTGTGAAAGAGGATTCTTTGAGGCATCAAGACTTAGCTTCTCAGTGACAAAAAAAAATTATAACAATTTTATTTAAAGGTCTTAATCAGTTTTATCTGGAAGTACAGAATTGGGCAGTACTTTATTCCATAGGGTTCCAATGAAATTGAGGCAGGAGACTAGGGTGTAGCAAAACTAGCTGGAAAGGTGAGTGTGTCGTGTTTGGCTATGTGAGGAATCCCAGGATACATATGTGGAACACTTCCCAGAGCCTCGCATATGGACTTTTCATGCACGAACGTGAGCAGGTGTCTGATAGGACCACCTAATCCCGACAGCAACCTCACAAGGAGGAAATGCAGGACAGTGAACATTGGATTTTTAACTAACATGTTCTTTCACAGAGTATCATCCTCTCTCACAATGCGTTGTACTGTTTTTTCCTTTTACTTGGCTCAAACTCACTCTGCAGAGCCTATTTCTTTACCTGCCTTTCATAAATGTAACACTTTGCTAATGTTTGTGCTTGTCTTGATGGATTTTTTGCTCAGGACAGAAAGAACCTAGAAACCACCTCTAGAAGGAGAGTCCAACACCCTAAACACAGGAACAAATTGAGGTTGGTAATAAAGAAAGGGGGTGAGAAAAACAAAAAAACAAAACAAAACAGAAAAAGGCAGAATGATTGTTTCCAAGGAACATTGCAAATAAGGTAACAAATAAGGAGACTGAACAAAGTAAAAAAAAAAAATAACTGAAAAGTAACGCCTGTTTACTTCAGTTTATCACTCTCATAAAAGGATGCAAGGGGAGGAAATTTCATGACCATGAGAGCTTAATCTGGCTTGTTGGGGAAATCTGGCTCTTATCTGTTTAATTTTTCAGAAAGTCAGATACTAGCTAATTTTTGGGTTTGTGATACAGAACTACAGAACTTTAACATGAGCAACACCATGTTGGTCTGTAGTCATCTCTATTGGTGCCCACTGCAGAAACTTAGTCTAAAATAATGATCTCCTGGGCCGGGGATTTAGTTCAGTGGTTCCGGCGCCTGTCTTGCAAGCACAAGGACCCAGGTTTGATCCCCAGTAATCACATACCATACTGGGTGTGGAGACTCACCCCAGCAGCAACCAGTACCACATACCACAGTGCCGGGCATGGTGGCTCACGCCTGTAATCCCAGCACTTGGGAGGCCGAGGCAGGAGGATTGCTGTGATGTGAGTTTGAGGCTGAGCTCAGGGCCAGCCTGAACCACAAAAACGAGACCCTGTCTCAAAAAAACAAACAACAACAAAAAAAGATCTCCTATAATATTTATTTAACATCAACACATGGCATACTCTATGAGAGCTACATCCATGACTCTTGAAACCTTAGTAGTTTGGAGTTTATAAAGGAAGTATATATGTTCTTGTTTTCAAGGAATTGTCTAGGGAGATCTCTCTCTCACACACACACACACACACACACACACACACACACACACACACACAAAACCCCCAGATCACTAAATAAGAATATAATGTTATTTAGGCAGTAATATTGAAACATATGTGAATATGTATGAAAAGAGAATATGCACAGAAAATTAACAACTGGTCAGGCTACTTCAGGTAAAATTGTGTTGAGTGGAAGGGTAGGGAAAATTGAGATAAGTTCTCTCAAATGTAATTTTAAAATGTTTTCCTTTTTAGGAGGGAATAGTCAGCCTGGCCTTCTCAATTTGTGATAAACAAACAGATTAAATTCAGCTACTAATCCCATGATCCTTTCAGTTCTTCAGGAAATTGCAAAAAGCAGAGCTCCACAATCCGTGGAACTGCAGCTGGATTGAGGAGGAGGGCTTCCTTTATCACAGCTGACCTAGCGGCTTAAAAGTCATCGCGATATAGTGGCTGCAGAATGTATTGGGCATGTTAAGGAGATTCTGGAAGGTTGTAGATAAGAAGGGTTGGCAAAGACATACTGTATGCTTAGTTACCATGCCACAAAACTGCCTCCCAGACAACTTCTCCCTTGTCAGTGTCAGATGACAAGGCTAATGTCAAATGAAATCCAAAGTCCCCTAAAGACACACAGAAAGAGGTAAGGCTAATAGGCATTTATAGAATGGGAAAATAAACAGGCTGAGCACAGACAGAAAAAAGCACCCTTCTCTGCTGCCTTACACATTCATTCATTCAACCATCATTCACCCTTAGTTATTGAAAGCATATTACACATCAGGAATCATGCTAAGCACTACCCTTAGAGCTTAGTAAGGCCTAATGGGAGAGAGATATATTAAAAAAAATCAATCTAATAATTAGTTTCTGACAGAAACTGTCAGTAAATGGGGAATTATAGGAGACAGTCTCTTTAAATAGGGTAGTAGAGACGGCTTTCCAGTGGAAGAGACAAATAAGTAGAAACATTGAAAGAATTTTTTTAAGGGCTGGGGATTTATCTCAGTGGTTCCAGTGCCTGCCTTGCAAGCGCAAGGACCCGGGTTCAATCCCCTGTAACCACATACCATACTGGGCGTGGAGACTCACCCCAGGAGCAACCAGTACCACATTCCGCAGTGCCAGGCGTGGTGGCTCACGCCTGTCATTCCAGCAATTGGATTGCTGTGATGTGAGTTTGAGGCTGAGCTCAGGGCCAGCCTGAACCACAAAAGTGAGACCCTGTCTAAAAAAAAAACTGAAAAAATACAAAGAAAGTATTTTTTTAAAAACCAGACAGAAAGGCGGCAGGTGAAGTGGGAGAATTACATTTGAGCATTTGAGCATTGCAGGAGGAATCAGAGATAGCAGATAGTTAGCTTATCTGAAGAACTACAGAGGCCACAAAGCTAAAGCAGAGTAAGGGAGAGGCAGGTAATATAAATTAGGCTGAAAATGAGGCACAGAAGATCACTCAGACCACAGCCAGGTGTTTGGATTGCAACTCATGAGCAAAGAGAAGTTAATTACATTTTAATAGTGGTCCAGTTAAATGTAAAAGTACATTTCCACTCCAGGGTAGAAAAAGCTGCTCACACACAGCTTCTCCAAAACCTTGAAAGGGCAGTGATGGTGGTATTTCCTTGTCTGTGCCTCTTCTGTCTCTCTCTGGCTTTGTAAAGACTTCTCAGTCCAGAACTGAACTGTAGAGCTTGCCAGAATGCATGTATGCTGGTGAAACTGATAATTCCTCAATCTAAGTTTTGGGGATACCTACCAGAGAGGTATTGGAGAGCATCAAGAAAAACATTGATGTTGGTACCAGAGATATAGCAGGTTGAGTTTTGATCATTTACCTGATCTTGCCTTGATTTATTTATCTTTATAGGAAAATAAGCATCACGCTGCCTCCTTCTGCTGTACATGAAGGATCTGGAGTTGTGAGGTGGCACGGACTGGGAGGCATAATGTTTTTAAAACATTGAGAAATTTTCTTCATCAGACATAGGTATTAAATAACCAGACAGAAGGATGAGAAGTCACAAGTATAGAATGTAAAAGATGACATATGATTTTGCTATTCTTATACAAGTAGAGAAAAATTATTCTTGGCAGTAAGCTACAGAATTCCTCTTACAGATCAGACCATATTTCTTGGAGAATGCTCTGAAAGATTCTCCTAGGGTCCTTGAGCAGCTGCAAGGAATGTGTGGAATCTCTTCCTGAACCTTCCAGGAAGGATAGAACCTGCTCCCTCAAAGGAAACTTGTTCCTAGAGGGAGGGAGAGATGACAAGGGAAAGGGAGAGAAAAGGAGAGCATAGGGCTGAGACACAGGATGGCAGAAGCCTTCACGGGACACTTATGATCTCTCCCCTTGAGCTCTCAAATCTCTGTGAAAGTGATCAAATTCATATAATGTGAATGCAGTGTTTCCCGGGACACATGCAGACAAGTGACTAGGAAGCAAGGATCTGGAAACTTCCAAAAATCTTCCCCAGGGCTAAGGTACCAGCCATTCAACCTACAATTGTTTTGTTCTCTGCCTAGCTGGTTTCAGGGAAAGCCAAAAACAAGATTATTGCAAAGTATTATTAAACAAGCAGATGCAGTTGGGAAAATCAGCACATTTTTAAAAGATGTCTACTTCAGAGCAGGAAGCACATACAGACTATGCCTAGCAATCATCTTTCTCACAGCATTGTCTTCTTTGGCACACTCTTTCTTTCCCTAGGCATAGAAGGTTGACTTTAGCCCAAGTCTTTCTACAAATTATACAGTTCCTTTGCACATGAACCTAGAAGCATTTCAGTGTATCCTTTTATGAACCTTTATAATACAGGGCAGCATAGCTCATTTAGGAAGTAACCAGCAATGAATTCATTAGGTTAAATGGTTGGAAGAATGGAGACTTCATGGTTCCTGCTGTGCAAGAAGCATTCAAGGGAAAAAAAATATATATCTGAGGCAGCATTTTCAGACTTAATTTCAATGCAACATTTTCTTAATGTCAGAAAATAGGGGGATTAGGGCTGGGGATTTAGCTCAGTGGTTCTGGCACCTGTCTTGCAAGTGCAAGGCCCCGGGTTCAATCCCCACTAGCCACATACCATACTGGGTGTGGAGACTCATGCCCAGCAGCAACCAGTAACACGTACCACAGAGCCGGGTGTGGTGGCTCATGCCTGTAATCCCAGGACTCGGGAGGTAGAGGCAGGAGGATTGCTGTGATGTGAGTTTGAGGTTTAGCTCAGGGCCAGCCTGAACTCCAAAGTGAGACCCTGTCTAAAAAAAAAAAAAAAAAAAAAAAAAGGATTAGTTCTAGGATGAAGTTTCCTGTGTTCAAATCCCTGTTCTACAACTTGGAATTGTGTGACATTTTTTAAGTACCTTAACCTCTTTGAGAAACAGCGTCTTCTGTAGAATGAGTTAACCTCGCCCATAGAGTTTGGTTTCAGGATTGAGTGAGTGGTATTGAATTAACACTTGAAATAGTATTAATCATATCATTACATTTCTTTGTTTTCCATGTTGGAACTTTGCCATTGTACCAAGAGCTAGAGTTGCATACAAAACTCCATTACTTCTAAACTAGCCTAAGCCAGACTTTGAAGGACATGAGTCAGTGTTCAAAGTTATGTGTGCAATTGGCATTACTAATCTAATGTGTATTTTTATTGACTCTTGCTTGTTGCATTGACATCATCAAACTTGATGTTTAATTCTCACAATTATCCACTAAATAAAAAGGAGAATCCTATTCAACTGAGCTCACTAACAGCTAGTAATGTCATAGTGTATAAGATGACTGAGATGTGATAATCATTTTTTTCTCCAATACTGGGATCAAACATAGGACCTTGTGTTTGCAAGGCAGATGCATTGCCACTGAGCTAAATCTCCAGCTCTTTACCTTCATTATTCTTAATTCAGAGGTGTAGTTAAAATGGGAGGATGGGGCTGGGGATTTAGCTCAGTGGTTCTGGCGCCTGTCTTACAAGCGCAAGGACCGAGGTTCGATCCCCGGTAACCACATACAATACTGGATGTGGAGACTCAAACCCAGCAGCAACCAGTACCACATACCACAGTGCCGGGCATGGTGGCTCATGCCTGTAATCCCAGCACTCAGGAGGCAGAGGCAGGAGGATTGCTGTGATGTGAGTTTTAGGCTGAGCTCAGGGCCAGCCTGAACCACAAAGTGAGACCCTGTCTCAAAAAACCTTAAAAAAAAAAAAAAAAGGGAGGATGGCCTGGCCCATTGGCATATTTCATTCAAGAAAAGTTACCTCTTGTCTTCATTTCTTTCCTTTCTTGGTCAGGATAATGAAGTGTAATCTAACCTCTACTGGTCTTATTTTATTCACTAGTAATATAATAAAATTATGTTGACATCATGTCAGTCAGTTTTTAAAACATATGTAGTAATTTGTAGGACATTTAAAAAATTTCAGAGTATGTTTTTTATCTGGATCTGCAATTAGAGTGTATAGGGAAAAGAATAGGCCCAGAGCCAGAATCCAGTTCTTCCCCCGTGTTTATAAATTATTGTGACTAAATTCTTGACTTTATTCCTAACTAAACTTTGGTTCTTCATTATCCATCAAATAACTATATTAGAGCTATACTTCCCAAAACATTCTATGGGTTTGCAAATTATTGGGTAAAACTCTAAATTTTTTTACTTCTCTCTGGTATCCCAGAGAGTTAAAATGCTAATGTAGGGGCCGGGGATATAGCTCAGTGGTTCCAGCGCCTGTCTTGCCTGTCTTGCAAGTGCTATGACCTGGGTTTGATCCCCAGTAACCACATAACAATACTGGGCATGGAGACTCACCCCAGCAGCAACCAGTACCACATACCACAGTGCCGGGCGTGGTGGCTCATGCCTGTAATCCCAGCACTCGGGAGGCAGAGGCAGGAGGATTGCTGTGATGTGAGTTGGAGACTGAGCTCAGGGCCAGCCTGAACCACAAAAGCAAGACCCTGTCTCAAAAAAAAAAAAAAAAGAAAAGAAAAGAAAAAAGAAAAAAAAAACCCTTAAAAAATAAATAAATAAATAAAATGCTAATGTACACTGTGATAATTTGAAGAGGAATTTCTTTCCCAGTTTTCTAAAGCCCTGTGGCTCTTCCTTCATGAACACTAAAAAAATTGGGGCCAGGCATCAACAAAATCCTCTGTGACCCCAGCACCTGTGGGTGATGTGATTTCAGGATTAAGAATGCAACAGGAAACAAAGAGAAGTGAATTTCAAACCTCAGACCCAGCGCAACTTCCTCCAGCAGCTACAACAGGCCAGAGATTCACTCCCAGGTTAAACTACCTTCTCTCCATTCTAAATTCACAGCATGAGCTCTGAAGGAACCAGCCTTTCTTTTTATCCAGCCTATCTGTCTGTTTCTAACAGAAAGATGGGAGGAAATTTTATAATATTGCAAAATATGATAAGCTTCTGTTCCGGGAGGCTTTTATAATTCAGGTAGAAGCAATCTGGGAAAATGAAAAAGTTAAAAGGTTTCTTTGCAGAACTCTCTGGACAAAGAAGTTGGGTGCCCTTCACCTGGCTAATGCTGATAATTATCTGTGAAGACCTCTCTTGCTCTCTTGGAGGAGTTTGTCTAGGTTTCAAAGAAACTCATTCCACAGGGCTTCAAAGGGTAGACAAGAGATTGTCAGCTTCTAAAGTTGTTTGGCTTAAAATAAAAGATTTTGGAACCAAATACAAGGATAATCATTTCTAGCAGATCTTTGCTAGCAATAAAAATTGGAATAGTTAAAAATCACAGCAATGTTCCCTGAGAAGTATTTTTCATCTACCCATATGTCTGTCTGTCTGTCTGTCTGTCTCTGTCTCTGTCTATCATCTATCAATTTCAGCTGTGGGGCTCAGACCCAGAGTCCCACCCATGTTAATAGGTACTCTCCCACTGAGCCTCATGCTCAATCCATGATTTAAAGTATTATATAAACAAATCAATGTCATAATTTTTCTTTATGATAAATTTAACAATGAAGCCATTAAAAATGAGGGACTGACACAGTGATGAATGAAATTGAATCAGAACTATTAGGTATAAACAGATTTCAGAGTCTATGTAGATTGCTCTTCTTATTTAAAAGAGAAGAAAATCTCCCAGAAGACACAGTGACGTGTACAAGGTCACACAATAAATTAGAATGTAAACCCAGTTTGGAAAGCCTTTCTCAAATCTCTGTTCTCTTTTTAGAATAAGCTGGATTTGGCATAACGTAGATATGTGGGTTCTATTTTTGAACATATGACACAATTTTCTTCTAGAATCTTTAACTTGCTTGTCCATTGAGGATATGGACATTTATATTTTCCAGTAGTTTAGTACCATCCCTTTAAGAATAATAGTATAAACAAGAATTTCTAGTCACCACAGTAGCAATACAGGTTTAACAAAACGCCACCTAGTGGTGCTTTGGCCCCAAAACACACTTTTTCTATGCCTCTTCAAAGAGAAATACCACTCTTTGGTTCACATTTTAATCAATATCATTATCTCCTGAGTGTTAGATGATTAAAAATAACACTGAAAAATTTCCTCCTTCCAGGACACAGCAGGGAAGATGACACTGCACAAAAGTAAGTTGGTTCAAGAGAAAGAAGGCATCCGAGGCCAAGCTGAAAGCCTCGGGGCAGAGAGGCCTACTAGATCCTCACTCTCAGTTTAATGTCTCAGAAAACAAAAGTCAGCAGAGTCAAGTGTGTGTGCTGCCACTTTGCTTTGGTTTAGGCCATGCAAATGGGAATAGAAAACAGATAATGTAAAGGCTGAACGTTTTACTATAATAACCAACAAAGGGGCCCTGGCTCAGAAAATTTCACAACCACGGAGGACCTAACAGGTGGTCAGGACCACCTCTCATGGAGAGTGCTTCACTGATCTAGTGTCAAGACTCTACTTGGAGAGAAACGTGGTAGATTCACGGGCCACCTGTAGAGAGAGTTCCTGAAGGACAATGGATGGATATAAGGCCAGCCCCTTTCAGTACAGAAAGGGGAAGAACTCTCAATTCAGCATGTACCGAATAAAGTAGAAAGGTTGTCTCTGAAAGACTGGATTGAGTCAAGACTATAAAACGAGCTATGGAGTTACTGAATGGAGACGTCATGTTTACAAGGACTGAAGTAATGGCTTCAGTCAGCACTCCCACCAACCTGGAGAAGGGGTCCTTTCCCCCTCCAGCCCCTCCAGCACTTGTTAGGGGTTGATTTCTTGATAACAGCCATTCTTTCCAAAGTGAGATAGAATCTAAGCATTGTTTCAGCTTACATCTCCTGAATGGTCAGTGATGTTGAACATTTTTTCATCTATTTATTTGCTGTTTGTACTTCTTCATCTGAGAAGTGTGCATGTATCTCAGATGCTCATTTTTGGATTGGGCCTTTAAATTTGGGGTGTTTGAATTTCAGTTTTTTATATATTCTACACATCAGTGTTTTGTCTGAGGAACAAGTGGCAAGGAAAAACTTTTCTCACTCTGGGTTGTCTCTTTACTCTCTTAATGGGTTCTTTTGCTGTGCAAAAGCTTTTTAGTAAGATGAGATTCCAGTTGTTGATTCTTTGTAATTTTCCCATGCGATCATGATTTTGTTCACAAAATCTTTGCCTACATCAATGTCTTCAAGACTTCCACCTATTCTCTCTTCCAGAAAATTTAGCATTTCTGTTTGAATATTTAGATCTTTGATCCACTTTGATTTGGGTTTAGTGCACGGCGAGAGACATGGGTCTAGTTTTAGTCTTCAGCATATGGAAAGCCAGTTTTCCCAGCACCATTTCTTCCCATTTTTGTTCCTTTGTCAAAGATAAGGTGGTCAAGCCTGTTAGGAGATGTTTCTTCATCTCCTGTTCTCTTCCACTGATCCTCAAGTCTGACTTTTTTTGGCCTGTACCATGCTGTTTTTATCACCATTGTTCTGTAATATATTTCAATCAACCACAACTGGAGATTCCATCTGACCCAGCCATCCTCCTCCTTCATGTGTTACTGAAATAATTAAAAGCATCATATATAGTCATACGTTCACACTCATGTTCATAGCAGTACAGTTTGTAATAGCTAAATCTTGGAAACAACCTAAATGCCTATCAATGAATGGATAAAGAAGATGTGGGTTTTTTTTTTTAATACAGTGGAGCGCTACTCAGCCATAAAGAAGCATAAACTTGAGACATTTATAGCTAAATGGGTGCACTTAGAGACCATACTCTTCGGTGAAATAAATTGAACACACATGTGTAGATACTACATTTTTTTTTTGGTGTGAGAAACTGAACGCAGAGAAAGAACAATATGGGGAAGTAGGGAGAAAATAGGAAGGGGCACAAGACAGGCGAAGGGGAAAGGAAGGAAGGAAAAAGAAAGATAAAATGAAAATAGCTTTTGTAAATTAGAGGAGAAGTAGGGCAGAAGGGAGGAGAAAGGGATGAAGAAAAAAGAATATATGTCGTTTACAGGTGCAGTTACCCTATGATGAATGTGGTGGCTATACATATCTAAATTACACCAATAAACTTAATTAATGATTAAAAGAGGAATAACATGAATCATACTGAAGGGCAGATAGCTGAGGATTGTCCCACTGTCTTAGTTTGGAAGACGATGAGCTATGGTGCATAAGAAAGAAAGGACTCTGACCATCGAGGTACCTTATAGGGCCAGGACTTCAGAGTCCTCCTGTCCCGAGGCAAGGGAGCGAGGATTTATTTTTTCCTCTCTCCTCATACTGTAGATGAGACTCAGGGCTTTTGCCTTGTGATACATTCCGATCCTTTCTTATTCAGTGTTATACATAGTCTCACTAAACTACCAATTTACCCAGGCTTGCCCTTCTCCAGCCTCAGCCTGCAAGAGTGCTAGCATGACAGTCACGCTCCAGGCCCGCTAGCCAGTTACGGCTCAGGGCTGCTCCGGGGGAGAAGTGACCGACCTCATAATAGGGCTTTCTTTGGGTGACAAGAGAACTGAGTTAGGACCTCAGCTGAGAGCTGGCAGCATGGATACCGGCTTCCTCAGCTGTGAAGGCGCCTGTGGAGAGCTCACAGCGCCCTCTAGAGCTTCTTCTCCATCTGTGCAGAATTTAACCAAGGAGTTGCTCTTGCCGTCCACCAGTGGTAAATAACCCTTAACCTGTAGTTTTGTTTATGGAAAGACTTTTCTCAAGACTTTGTTTTCTAACTACATGTCTTGGAATACGCATGCACACATGCACGCGCGCACACATAATACTCGACATTTCTTCTGTCATACCTGGGGAACCTAATTAGGATACAATATAGACCTTTCCTGTCCCTTCCTGATGTTTGTATATAAATCCACCCTCACTTTGAGTCTTAATTTCTTGGTACCTCATTTTTCATCTGTAAAACGGGGGAAATATTAGTATCACCTCTCCAATTATTATGGAAATTAAGCAAATTAATGACTGTTAGCTAGCACAATATGCAATTCACAGTAAATAATGTGCCTTCATCACAGAGAGAGAAAAGATTCATATATAAAGAGTGATCAAAATATGCTAATTTTTTAAATGCATTACAGTAAAACACATTGCCATGAATTCCCCTCAAATGACTTCCGATGGCTTTAGCCACACTGATCCTGTGGTTTTTGCCACTCTCTGAAGTGGTTCTCCTTGAGTATCATCCTGTGGTGTGGTCAAGTCAGTGACTGTGGCTCCCAAGAGACATCCAGTGGGAACGCAGGCTTGAAAAGTAGCGTCCTGGTGTGTCCTCCTTCACCTCATGGACTGGATCTGCCGCTGCATCTCTATGCAATCTCTGCATCTCTGGCTGCTCCCTAAAGTAAAAATGACAATGAAAGTAAATGCTCTGAATTGACTGAGAACATCAAGGCAGCCAGAACATCCCAAGTAAAGATATTCCTTCGAGAGGGTTACCAAAACTGCTTCAGAAAATGTCAAGAATGAAGGGATAAGTGTATTTGAAGAAGAGGGAGGATTTGAGGGTTATTAATGACAATATGGCTTTTACTGTGATAACTTTTAAAACGTAAATGTTCACTGTATTTTTCTATCATATCTTATATATTACATGAGATTGATAGCCTTTCCTGACTTCTGCTTCACTGGGGCTGTCTCTACTTTGAATACTAAGATCAACTCAGGATACATTCTTGGAGATGGGGTGGAAGTGGAGAAAATTTATAATTTCACATAGGCATACCTGGGATTTCTCTCTTGAAACAAGATAGACTCACAAGAGAAAGCTAGTTAATAATGGATGCTATGCCTGGCTCTGTGCCCAGATCTGCCATGATGAAGTGAGATTACACACCTGTAGTTAGGGGGGAAGGGTAGAAAGACCTTATGTCCGTGCAAATTTCTCTCTCCCATTAGGCAAACAGAAGATAGGCAAAGAATCCATCTGAATTTTAATTGTGGTTCAGCTCAGCCATTGGAATATTTTTATTTCTTTCAGGGATGTGGGAAGGAGTCGGCGTACACAATGCTTTGCCCTGGGAACAGTCAGAGAAGGCACCAGGGATCCAGAGAACCAGACACTGCAGTGGGAAGTCTCAGGGATGCTGAGACGCTGCGTGTCTCACAAGGAAGAATTTCCTGTGAAAGGGATAAGAGGCAGTAGTGAGATAGGTGATAATGCTAGACAATTCTGTGTCCTGGGGCAGCTTGACCCTTCTCCTGGCAACCCTGCCAACAGCCTGAGGAGGCAGTAATGGCCACCCATGCTCTTGAGAGAAGAAACGTGATGATGGAGAGATTTCAGTGACTTGTCTGAAGCTACACCTCCGTTAGGTGATAGAACTCAGTTGCTCACCTATGCCTTCCACTCGCAAAACAACACTGTGCCCTTTGTGAGCCAGCGAGCTTCATAGAGAGTTTTAAATTTAATCTACTGAGCTGGAATCAGTGGGGTCTTCAGAAACATAAAGCTACCCACTCCCTCACCACGCAGCATGTGCAGGACAGGCCGAGAAAAAGGCAGCCTTTGAAATCAGGAAGTAGAGGCCAGGAGAGTCCTGGAGAACCTGGGTAAGGCTCCAAAGGGAGGGATGTGCTGCAGCCCTACTGTGTGCCATTCCCATGGCATTTTACAAGCTACCTCTCATTTCACCTCCCCCAAAATGTAATACACATTATGTATTTTATGGCTAAAGGGACAGGCAACCCAAAATAACGAAAAAAGAATTTATGAAGTATTCTCTACCTCACCTATTAACACACAAGGTGAAAAGTTATGTATTTGAGTCAGAGAATGGCAAGACTTGTCTTATTTTCAAAGTTCAGTTGGTTGCCATGTGAAGATGGGGCAAGAGAAAAGACCAAAACCCTGAGAAAGAAGAATACAGGCACAAAAAAATTTAAGAAATTTCCATTAGACTTGTAAAAGTGGAGATGATGAGCTTAGTGATCCTGTGCTCACTATTTCAGGGCTTGAGCCAATAGGCGCCAATCTTCCAGTCACTCACTTTGCCTTGAGGTAACTGCCATGTCTGTGTAGCTCTCCAGAAGTCTTCTCTGTTACAGCCTCTGACATAGCCGAGCTAGCATTCAAATAAAAATGTACACATTCCCCTAGAACAAACCACCAATTTTAGTCATATTTAAGTCAAAACTCACACTTACAAGTAAAATGGTCCTTAAAATAGCATCTGAAAGTATCACTGCCTACAGCACAGAAAATGTTCTGTGTGATTCCAGAGCAGTGTAGTACCTTCAAGTTCTCATATTTTCTATGCTGTAGCTCTTCTTTTGTCCCCATTTATACCATGTAGCTAACTGTGACTGCTCATCACTGGGATTACAATCCCAGAACACCAGGACTGTTAGTTTGACTGTTTATAGGTATTTATTGGCAACCTCACAATATTGATTCCACTTAACCTATGGCACATTGTTGTGTATTTTTATTTAAAGAAAAAAAGATGTTGATGTATGAATTGTTTTTCCAAAATGAAACCTCAGTGTTCAGATGTCATCGTAGCATTGGCATTTGGCAATAAATGAAGTGGGTTTTGTGGCTGCAGTCGGGCACTCGTCTCTGAAATGTTTGCCATCACTGTCTAAACCAAGTTAGATAATTTCATGTGCCTTACTAATGACCGATCACAGTATGTATGCCAACCACCAACCTAAGAAAACGTCAGAAGACAGTCTCCTGAGACCTTCTGTTAAAGGGTTCACTAGCCTTGGAAAGGAAACCCAGAAAGAGAAAACCTGTTGTCTCCTCTGAACATTATTCCATCTGGAAAGTAAGACAAATTCCAGAGTCATTTTATAAGCGTGTAGCCTTATATAAAATAAAGCTTATGTCAAATGGGTGACAAAAAAAGAAACATTTTGAGCCCTTGGTGACATTATCTAGTGCCTGTTATATTTCTAGACTTCAGATTCTGTGAGATGTATTTTCTTTTAATTAAGCTAGTTTGCACTGCAGTTTTTTGGGTGACATTCAACAAAATTAATTCTACCTTTCACATGGCAGCTAATAAGAAAGTTCAAGAAAGAAAACACTTGTAAAAATCATGCCTATCTGGCAAGCTGGATGTTGAATATTTTGTGAAGTATGACTTCTAGTTTTGAATCACATAAAGGATAGATATATAGAGATAAGTAGAGGTATGGTTAAATAGATGTATATAAATAAGCATAGATATAAATACACAAAGACAGAGATAATAGGGAGATAGAACGACTGAAAAAGAGCAAAAGATAGGAATGGAAACAAAGGTAGAGGGCTCATTCCAGGTGGATGCATAAGAAATTTTCAGTGTTGCTTACTTTTTTGCAAGAGAGATAGAAAAATTCAAGGAAAAAAAAGCACTTTTTAAAAAATGTCATGCCTATCTGTACAGTTTTAACATCTTACCGTATGTACTGTTAATTTATAAAATAAATAGTTAAGTTTTCTGATTGCTCGTAATGTTTTTCAGCTCAAACCAGAATCAAGGAACAGCATGTGGGTGGAGATTACTGCTCAGGAGGCGTGGCTCTTGACACACAAGGCTTTAGAGCGCAGAACCTGATTGCAATTGGAGCCAGGCAGAAAATAAGGCCATCTGTTCATCTGGTTTCACTTGGCATATTCTGTCCTCACCAACAAAGATAAAAGCTACAGGAAAAGATTTTACCATCAGAAGCTCTGGGAGACCAGCAAGCAGCTTTGTTTGGGACCAGCAGCCAGGAATATCCACAAAATAACTGCAGAGCAGAGAAGTGACACACAGGGAGGACTGACAGGAACGTGCTTTAGAGAGACAGAAGACACCACAACCCCAACAGAGGACAGGAGACGCTGCGGCGGCCCCGCCCCTCAGGACCAGGTGAGGAAGTCAGGTTCTCACGGCGCATTGTTATGAAGATCTCGGAGAAATAAATACCCGGGCCAACAACCTGTCCTGACTCCTTGAAGCTGAGCCCCATCTTCCCTGAGCATGTGTTTTGTAAATCCTTCATCTGCCACACTTCAAATCCAGATTTTTAACACGATCAGCAGGTCTCCAGAGGAGGCTAGCCGAAGCCAAGGTACAGAGCGGAGCAACCTGGGCCATCTGAGATCCGAAGATTACAGACAGAAAGGCTTTCATAAACACAGACCGTTTCTTCCTTCCGTGTACTTTTTTTTCTGTTTTGTTGGTTGGCTCTGGGAGTTGAACCTTTGCATTAAGCTACATTACCAGCCCCATTTTTCATTTTTTATTCTCAAGCAGGGTCTCATCAAGTTGCTAAATTGCCTAAACAGGGCTATTACTTGTGATCTTCCTCCTCAGCCTCCCAAAGTGATGGAATTACAGGCAGGCATTACCACCCTGATTTCTTTCAGTTTTATCTTCTCATCAATAACCTTCTTATGTTTGATAACTAATGAGGCAGTATTCTGATAAATACACCCCATGTTGAGAAATGGTAGATCAGGAAAATAAATTTTTGTTCATCTGTGGAAGATTCCACACACTTAAAACACTGTTCTTTCAATGTCTGTCCCTCACGGTGACACACACAGACCATTAACAATAACCGGAGTCACTACAAGCCATACTGTTCTATACAATCGCTATGTGGGTTCAGCTGCTTTGCTTATGCTGTACTGCCTTGTACCGTCCACTTCTGAGACAGGATATTAGACAGGAGTGACGAAGGAGAAGAGAAGGACAGGGGAGGAGGGGAGAAAGGGAAAGGAAGGAGAAGGGGGAGGGGATCACAGTGCTTTGTCTTTTCATTAGTTGATCTTGCTCATCTTAATCTCTTTTTATTGGTATCTGTTTACAAAATGTCACTGGGAGTTGGTAGGTGTAGATAAGACACCGTAATTCTTTTTTCATCCCCTTCTCCTCATTGCCTTTCCACCCTCTCCTTCTCTTGATTGCCTTCCCTTTTTGCAAAAGATCTACACCCTGTTTCCTATTATCTTTCATTTACTTGGTCCTTTATTTATAATTTGAGATTCTCATGGAAGAGAAACTGCAATATTTAATCTTATGTGTATAAGTTATTCACTTAACATTATGGCCTGTAGGTGCATCCATTCTCCTGCAGCTGTCTCAAATTAATCTGAATCTCTACTATATTTTCTCCAACTCACAGTGAGCAAAACCATAACAGGTGCCGCTTTCCCATGTCCGGAGCCCTCAATGCTAATTCCACGCAGTACTTTCTGCTATGAAGCGTCAGATCTTCAGGCAGCAGCAACTTCAGAACTGTTAAGGAGGTGAGTGTGTTTGCTACTGCTGCAGCTGCTGTGGCCAAGCCTCAGCCTCGATTCTTCTGCTTATTTTGTGCACCCCGTACATTGGTTCCCACTCACTTTCCCGGTATGGTATGTGTATATAGTTAAGTAGATCATGTCACCACTAGTGCATGACCACTGAGTTTTTGATGTGCGTAGAATACACATGCTGAATAGGAAACCAAACCTTGTTCATGGATTATTATTTCTCATGGAAAGTCTGGGAATTTATAGCTTCCTATTAAATTGCCCTCTTCAGACTTCCTATACATCTTTAAAGTTATCTTATACAAAAAGAAGACATTTTAACCTTCTTCTCTATGTGTCTCCTTTCCAAGTTTCTTTTAAAGATAGAAATAACATAAGAGAATGTTAGGTATTAAGAATTAATTGTGCCATGCACATTTTTGGGCAAAGCCACTACATTACAAGGCCTTACCCCTCCTCTGCTCCTCTCTGCACACCTTACCTGGCACGCATGGAGCTTCTCAGTAAGGCACATCAGCCCTCACCCCTTGGCAGGATTTGTCATCTGCCTCTCTTATCCTGAAACTACATGCTGCATTCACAAGCCGAGTGAGAGTTTTCCACAGACCTCTCGCATCATTTTCTACTTACAAAATCTGTTGATGTTGCCCTGGGTTCACATCTCATCTACTTTTACTTCTACCTAAGTAACATGAGTATTTTGAGCACCCACTATGTGCAGAGGTCGTTCTAGCTGGTAGACATCTGGCAGTGCATGACAAAAACAGGTACTATATTACAGTAAATACATAAATATCACCTAGAGTTTACAGAAGGCGATACATATTCTGCAGGAAAATAACTCAGGCAAGTGCAGCAGGGGATGAGGGAAGTGAAAAAGCTTATTCGTCTCTGATTCCCATGTCCATGTCCACCCTGTGTGGGGTGATGAGAACATGGACTTGTGTGTCTGAGAGTCGGGGAGTGAATAGGGGTGGTGTCAAGGTATTACACATAATATCTGGATTTACATTGGGATTGGTGGTGCAATCTCTGGAGCCAGGCTTCTTGTGTTCAAATCTGGACTCTGTTACCTTGCGTCCTTGACGCTGGCCACACTTCTTGACCTCTCTTGATCTGTTTATCCCTTACAGATGGAGACACACATAGAACCTGTACCATAGATTATTGTGTTCATTAAAGAAGGTGCATTGAGCTCTGAGTCACTATGACCTGCAATATTTCCAAATGCTCTGTTACTCTTTTCCCCCTTCAGTCTCCTGTGTGTACTTCTTGCTCAAGTATTCTAATTTTATTTTATTTTTTATTTTTTATTTTATTTTATTTTTTTGAGACAAGGTCTCGCTTTGTAGTTAGAGCTGGCCCTGAGCTCAGCCTCAAACTCCCATCACGGTAATGCTCATGGCTCTGCCCCAGTGCTGGGATTATAGGCATGAGCTACTATGCCCGGCACTGTGGTATATGGTACTGATTGCTGCTGGGTGTGAATCTCCACGCCCAGTATTGTATCTGGTTACCAGGGATCCAACCCAGGCCCTTGTGCTTGCAAGACAGGCACCGGAACCACTGAGCTAAATCCCCAGCCCTATCCTAATTTTTTAATGCTGCAAACAAATCTGTTTCATTTGGAACATTTGTCTTGGAATTGCCACCTGCCTAGAAAGCTCTCTTCCACCTAATAATAACATGGCAAATTCTTGTTCATTGAAGTCATATTTTAAACATCTCTCCCCAAAGAGAAATTATGCAGCAGAATATGGTCTACCATTTCCAAGGTGTTATCATATTAGTTTACATTATTTACCTTTTCATGATATTTTTTATCTGAATTCATACTGTTTACTTGTTAATTATTTTGATTATGTACATTCAACCAGAAGTTAAGTTGTGTAATGTCACTTACTTGTTGTTATAGCCTGAGTTCTTTTTTTTTTTTTTTTTTTTTTTTGAGACAGGGTCTCACTTTGTGGTTCAGGCTGGCCTTCAGCTCAACCTCAGACGCACATCACAGCAATCCTCCTGCCTCTGCCTCCCGAGTGCTGGGATTACATTCGTGAGCCACCACACCCAGCACTGGTGTGTGGTTCTAGTTGCTGCTGGGCGTGAGTCTCCACGCCCAGTATGGTATGTGGTTACCGGGGATCAAACCCGAGTCCTTGAGCTTGCAAGACAGGCGCCGGAACCACTGAGCTAACTCCCTGGCCCTATAGCCTGAGTTCTTAAAAAAAGGGAAGTATGTGAAGAAAACTCAATGAATATTTGTGGAAAAGAAGAAATGAAAAGAAAGGAAGGAGGGGTAGAGAGTAACTGAGATGGAAATTCTTAGCATATCACTTCATGCAGAGAAATGTTTAAAATATTACTGTTATTATTAAATTAGTATTTAAAAGCCACTCTACAGCAGTTAGCATGCTAAGTTTGATTTTTCATCTTTGCACAGAGCCCTCTGAGTCACTATGTGTGTAAGTTAGGGAGGGAACCCACAGTAGAACTGTTCACTTACTCCTAGGGATTATGGAATTCAAGATCTACAAACACATTTTTAATATCTTCAGAAAATCCACACTTTACTGGAACCCATTCCATGCATACAGCCTATCCTCCAAGCACATTCTTGTCTGAGTGACTGGACAGATGGACTCTGACTTGTGTCTGGGAGTCCCGCCAAAGCTAGCTGTGATGGCTTCCCTCGACACTCTTACAGAAATGAGATGAAATGTATGAATTTCCAAAGGAGAACAGGGCCCTAAGTCCGACTCCCACGTTTGAGTCATTCAGTCTACTGGTGTTAAATACACCTTCTCTTTGTTTTTAAAAATTTCTCTTTGTTTGTTCTTTTCCATCTGAGATAAGACATCACCTGACACCTCTGCCAATTTGCTCATCACAGTGGTTTGTCTGGCAGGGAACAATTGGTTTAGGAAAGATGTAACATCTCTAGAGAATCACACAATACACATAAACAAACACACACACACCTCTTTTGTAAGGTTGTAGGCATTGGAGAGGGAACAGCAGGAAAGACTGTGTGTTGAGAGAAATTCTGAGATCCTCTCTTTCTTCACCAGCTGAAATTAGAAACTGGAATGATTCATCCCTCAGTAGTCCATTCCCAGAGCAGAACCACTGTCTGGGTTAGGGGGACATATTGAGGATTTGTAATGAGTTTTCAAGGTAGCTACACCAGTAACTTACCCTGCTTTGAAAACACTCATTTCCTTCGGACTTTTAGCCTTTCTGTCTAAATGTCAGGCTGCTTACTGTCTTATTTAGCTTTGGCAAGATAAAGTAAAATATAAAAAGTAAAGATAAAGCAAATATAGTACAAAAGAATCTACATAGTAGACCTCATGTTACTATGGCAAACCAGGTACTTGCTTTGTGGAACCCATAGTCCAGTGAAGAACAGTCAGGGAAATAATGAATTACAATTCCATGTGATAAAGAAAGATCTAGGCTACTGTCTTAGTTACTTTTCTCATTGCTGAGACAAAATACCCAAGACTTAAAGGAGAAAAGATTTATTTGGCACACACTGTATAGAAGTTTCAGTCTATACTGGAGTGGTTCCAAGGCAGGGTGGCATGGCAGATGGGCATTGCAAAGGAGAAACAGTCCATGGTATGGCAGAAGGCAACAAGCAGCAAGTGAGTCGCAGGGGAAACCAGCAATCCTTTTTCTGTCCTTTATATATTATGCAGGCTCCCTGCCCTTAGTGTGAGCAGCACTCAGACCCTTGACCCTAAAATCATGCTGAATCAGTCCCAGGATCACATCCTTGATCCCAACTTCACACACCCTAGATCCAGTCACCTCAAAAAGGCCTCACATCTGACCATATGGAGTTTTGGGCGGAACGTCTAGATACAAGCAATAAAAGCTCTTTTTTATTATAAAGCATATTGTACGGTATACTTTGGAGCTTATAAATATATATAGCTTTCAGAGGACAAAAACCTCACAGAGGAAATGGTGTCCTAAAGGTGAAACCTAAATTATGTGAAAATTCTAGACCAGGAGTCTGCAAATCTCAGTTGTTAATCTTGTAACCATAAGCGAGTCATTTACAATCAAAGGTCAGTCTCTGTCTCTTCATCTTTCATTTGGAACAATTTTGCTTAGTTCAGTCATGTTGCATAAGCAAATAAGAGACAAATATGTAAATGGTTTATAAATTCTAAAGCATTTAATAAAGCACAAGGCAAGGTATCACCCGGGATGTGCCACTTGTTATTGATTCTCCAGCAATCCAGGCTGCACATGCTTGAATTGGAGCCAGAAACTCTGTTTTCATATTTCCCTATCTCTTAATATTCTTGGGGCTAATGAAACTCCATAATTATGAACCCAAATTCACTGCCACATTAACTCTGCTATATTCAATTTCATGATGTGTGATAACCTAAGCCCTGACCCATGAGGTTTTCTCTACTCTCCACTTTTGTAAGAAACAAGTAAGAACTACAATCCATGAATGCTTCTCTAATGTGTGATTTGCTAGCAGACTTAGGAGTACAATGTTAATACTTCAAGTACAAAGTTGAATAGATTGTAAACTAAAACAGGGTTCTACTTCAAAGCAAACATGAGGAGCAGATCCTTCCATGGAAATATAACAAGATTTGTTTTCTCTGTCTCATTTTTCATAAAGCACAATAGTACTTTTAACTATCATGTAGCCTCTTTCACTTATAATCCTTGGAGGAAAAGCAAAGATCATTTATCTTAAAATGAGATACAATTTTTTAACTTAAAAATGTAACAGTGATCATCTTCCATTATTATCTAGAACAACTGATGGGATAGCAAACCAGATTGGAGCATTGTGGTTCCAATGTCCAGAAAATTAGTGTCACTTGATTACCTAGACAAAATAAAACACTCAAAAGAAACAGTGAGTTGAGAAGGCAAAAGACAACTTGAAGAAAACAAGAATAGCCGGGAAATATTAATCCATGCTTTTATCCATCTCTAACTTGTCCTAATTTGAGAGAAGCAAATACTCTGTCTCAGAGACAGATTTCTCCAAATTAACCTTGATCTGAATAAGGATGTCTTCTCCAAACACAGAGCAGAGATACAGTCTGCCTCTCCATTCAAAACAATCTCTAGATTTGCATGATTTGCCTAAGTGTGAACATTTTTAAAGTAAAGTTAGAGCAGTGAATTGAGATAGAAATTGGTGTTGGAACTTTTGATTTTAGTCATTAAAATTGAGCTAAGGAATCCCAGATGTTTATTTAAATCCTTTGGGAGAAAAGTACAGTGAAGCAAAAATGTGAATTCTCTTATGGTCTGGTTATCTTAACCATATTTACACTGCCTGCATTTGGCTAATATGGAAAAGATCAGTTTCCTTTCCTACTAGGTAGAATCTAAGGCAATAGCAATAACTTGAGGAATTAGGAAAAGACAGAAACAGGGAGAGCTTCCTCCAGAGCATCAGTCAACATTGAGGGCAGCACAGTGAAGGTAAGCTGAGGAGCATTCTACATTCAAAACACTATTTTCTCTGCCCTAACTGTGACAAGAGCATGAGTCTCTGCTCAGTTCAAAAGATGATTTAAAGAAAAGTTAACTGTTTCATTACTTTTTCTGTAAGAGAAGGATATGCCCATTACCCACCACTACCCATCCTTTAAGATAGTCCAAGAAGTGACACAGAGAATCCTCCCAATAGGAGTCGACACTCCTAGCATCGGTCACTTCTTCCCCTTTTAAGCTCTTACTTGTCAATTAACATTCCTCTCTGCCACCGAAAACATGTAACTCTGTCCTATTTTGCATCATTTAGTCTTGTACATTCCATAGCTGTAGCATGAATTTGACCATGATTGACAGCAAACATTGTACTTTTTTCTTCTCCTGGTATGTTGTAAAGTGAGTCCTTGAATATCATAAGTGTTCGTGAGGTGTTTGGTGAAAAAAGAAAACAGATGAGTGGAGTTAGATTTTCAATTAATACTTTTTCCAGATCAATTCTTTTGCTGTATACAGTAAGAAGGAAATATTAACTTTATCTAAATATACACATAGCTATCTTTTTATATGTATTCTTTCTACAAAGATCTCTCTTCTTCATCTACTTTCCCATAGGCATGCTATTTGTTCCACATATCAAAACTTGCCTGAATTTTAATTTATGAAAGCTATTATACTTTTCAGATTTTCTAGGTAAAAACTGGCTTCCAGATAATCTAACTCATGATCCAATAATCCATGATTCATGGTACCCTTGATGTGATACTCACATTTTATGGAGGTCTTGGAGACATGGAGTTCATTTGAAATGATTATATATCTACTTCTAGAGTGTTTAATTGACCAATGAAAGATAACCCACTGTTTAAAAACTGACCAGTACAATTCAGATCTCTCAGCCTGCGAACTGTTTTAAGATCTAGTTAAGAATGAGCACCCATACAGTAAATATGAAAAAATAAAGATTAAAGAAAATATCAATCATTTGATTTTCAAAGAGCCAAGTCTAGGAGACCAGTGCCAAAAGCTCCATAAATGAACAGCTGTTTGAGATGAGCCTGTATCTTGTGTATTTAAGCACATTAATCTTAGAAATATGAACAAGAAGTCAGTAAGGCTGAATGTTTGTTTATTCTTTGAAAGCCTAGATCTTTATGGTGCCCTCCTCCACTTGATTTTCCTACATCTGTCATTTTGTCCCGGTTTGCCAGAATTCCAAGATGAGAGTATCATTAAAATTTAAATAAACTAGTTTCACTAACAATAAAATCCAAAGGGAGAAAATAATAGGGTAAAAAATACTAAAAGTTTGCTAGAGACTGAATATACAAAAAGGTGACTATGGGAAACATGATTCTGGGTAGAAAAAACTTAAAAAAGAAAGCTTAAAGTTTCAGACAATTTTTGGCTCCCCGAGGAATAAAAATATTTACCTGTCTGAAAGTTAAAGGAGGAAAGATTTATTTGGCTCACAGTTTGTTGAGATTTCAGTCCCTAATTAGCTGGCTCCAAGACAGAGTCATGTGGCAGAGGAGCATCACAGAGAAGAAACAGTCCATGGCAAGCAGGCAGATGAGAGCCCTCTTTCTGTCCTTCATCTATTATGCAGGCTCCCCACTATAGAATGAGGGGAGTACTCACACCCTTACTCCTAGCCAGGACTGGGCCAACCCTATTAGTGAGCAGAGTTAGTAATCACACACTCTTGATCTCAGCACCCTACACTTTAGATCCAGACATCTTTGAAGCCTCACCCACCACCATCATGACTACAAGGCTTTGGGGAGACATCTAAATACAAACTATAACATATCTCAACACAGAAAAAGAAACAATAGCAAAATAATAACAAAATATAGTGGAAACTCCTATACTCAACTACGGCTCTGCCATTAAGAATTTTTTTTAATTCAAATCTTTATTGATACATCATATACACACATCATGATCAGATTCAACATTGAGAATATGTACCAGTATATGACACAACTTCATTCTCACTTTTTCCCATTCCCCTACCCACCCTATAACCTCCTGCCACTATATACATAGGCTTTGTTTCCTTTTTTTAAAATCACCATCACATTCTTTTTCTCATTATTTACCCCTACACCCTATTTCCTTTTAGATATTTTCCATTTCAAATATCCACTGTATGTACTAGAACTCACTTACATCTTCATTTTCTCATACCATACAAAAGATATGATATTTACACACCTGTGACCTATTTATTTCACTTAAGAGGATATCCATTTGAATGTAAATGACTCAGTCTTTTTTAATGGCAGAATAATACTCCATTCTAGAAAATAACCACATCTTCTTTATCCAGTCTCCTGGTGATGGACCTTTGGGTTGTTTCCAAGATTTAGCAATCATAAGCTGAGCTGCTATAAACATGGATGCACATATGTCACTGTGATATGAATCTTTTAATTCTTTTATGTATATACCTAGCAGAGGAATAGCAGGGTCAAATGGGACCTCCAATCCTAGCTTTTTGAGAAATCTCCACACTGATCTCCACAGGGGTTATATGAGTCTACACTCCCATTAACACTGGGAAAGGGTTCCTTTTTCTCTGCAGCCTCGCCAACATTTGTTGCTGGCTAATTCTGAGATAGCAGCCATTCTTTATGGAGTGAAATAAAATCTCAGTGTTATTTTCATCTGCATCTCTCAAATGACCAGTGATATTGAACATTTCTTCATATCTTTCTTAGGGGCTTTTACTTCTTGCTCTGAAAAGTATCTGTTTATTTCCGATGCCCATTGTTGAATTGGGTCTTTAAATTTGGGTGGGCTGATATTTTTAAGCTCCTTATATATTCATTAAGTTTTTTTTAATAATCTTTATTGGTACATTAAATATACACATCATGATTGCACTCCATAATGGGGATTTGTACCAGTATAAGACACAACTTAATTCTCATTTTTTCCCATAGCCCTACCCACCCTACCACCCCCCCATATACATAAAATTTGTTTCCTTACTTTTTTGTTACAATCTCAACATTGTCCCCTTTCACCTTA